>CAJJDN010000139.1:139298-202667 GCA_905182985.1 Paramecium sonneborni | reverse complement strand
ATTATTTGATATCGGCAAAAATTGCTATTGTAAAGAATTTTCAAATTTTTTAATGATAATTGATGATTAAAATTTGAATATTGATCAAATTTAAGATAAAACAATATTATTTTAGAATTGTTGTAGCAATATTTATGGGGAATTGTATATAAATAACTTACATATTGGTTAATAGATTTTGAGATGTATTTTTAATGATTATTTAATTTATTTAAAGTACGATCAAGAGTATGAAAGAATTTAATATTTTAGTAATAACACATATAAGATGAATCCCAGAGAACCTTGAGATTATAAATTAGAAACAGAATTTATTGAAATTGTAGTTTATTTAGGAAAGTCCTGAAAATAGTTAATGTGCATAATAATAGGGATTGTATAGAAAGTTAAACAAATAGTAACAAATATTTACTGATTAAATTCAAATATAATATTGAATTATAATTTAAAGAGAAATCTTTGATCTAATTATAAAAACTCTTTAAATTGGATATCCAATATAAAAGATTGGAGTTTGATAAAACAATGAATTAAATTTTAAAGATAAAAACGTACTTGTTGATGTGAGAAAAATTATATTTAAAAATAAGAAATAAAAGTGAGATATAATTATGAGTGTGATTGATAATATATATATTATATATTTTTAGAAATAACAATTTAAACAAAAAGATTTATTTTTATTAGTTGTTTTTGAATATAAATGTAAGAGTAATAAAAATTGGGTATTCAATTTTGAAAAGAAACATTATGAATAATTTTGAAGGTCTAAAATTTGGGCTAGAATGATAAGACGTTCGAATTAATGTGCAAGAGCACAAAAATGTCGTAATAATTAATATAAGGTTTTCAATATATTATATCGTCATTAAAATAAATAATTTTACATTGCAAACAGTAAATCAGAAATTATTTAAAGTCAAATGCGTATTAAATAGTGATTTTACATCATAATCAAATGAGTTCTTAAGTTGATTTCTCTTCCTGAATAAGTCAATCATTAATTTAAATTTCATGTCAGAATAATAGAAATACATTGGAAACATCTTATCTAGAACTAAGTCCTTAATCACCACAAATTACTAAAAACTTCCATTAAAGTAAAGTTAAAACATAAAATAAATAGAGCACCTAAATTTGTGGAGAACATCATTGTTTATGCAGATAGTATAAGTCAGCCCTACGTTGAAAAAGTGACAAACACTGTAGATGATAACATAAATAGAAGTGTTTAGATAGTTCAATCATATGAAAAGACTTTCAATATAGCATAACAAGGATAGAAACTTAAGTAAAAAGGGAAAGAACTTACTGATTAACTAAGAGAGAATTCAAAGAAGGCTCTAGATTAAGGAGTTGATTTGGCCAAGAACAATGGCGCTACTTAATTTGTGTTACAAACTTGTGACAATGTAGCTAATAAAGTCTTTACTTCTATTGAAGGCAATGTAGCCAGATTGTAAAAGGCTATATTGAAAGAAGCAAAGGCCACTAATTCAGAGTAAACATATAATCAAAGGGCTGTTCAATTAGCTCATAATCTTACAGAATTAACTTAAGGACTCTTTACTCTATTGAAGAATGAAATTCAAACTGTTGGAGGATAAAAGGTTCAACAATTTAAGGTCTTTGTTATTCTCAACTTTAAATAACATTTGAATGCTACTCTTTTTACTTACAAAGTTATTGTCTACTAACCTATTTCAAATCTATATACAACAAGTTTGAATGAACTTAAGTCTAAACTTACTTTACTCAGAGAAAAATTAAATAACAAAGAATTATTCCAATACATAATAGAATAATTAACTATACTTAAAGATTTCATAGATGCTTTAAAGTTTGAAGAATTCTAAGCTCTTTTATTTACAGCTTTCAAATAATTAAATCTCTTTACAATTCTTAAGTCTTAATATCAAAAAACAATTTAAACTTACCAAAATTGTTTAAATGAATAAAGAAAAGATGGAGAAGAGTAACAATAATCAGAGTAATTAAATGAAGAAACATAAGCCTAAGAATGAAATTAGATTGAGTATTGATGTTATTAGTGGTGTTTTATATTTTATGTAAATAAAATAAAATCTATGAATAAAATCTGTTTGATATAAAACTATTATTTATTTTTAACAATTTTTATATCTTAAATATCTATAATTATAAATAGTAACCGGTTTAGAATATTTAAATTGAACCTACTAATTATAATACTGAAGAAACAATTATTATAAACTCATTTTAAATATGTTCCTTCTTTAATTTTGAATAATAATTAAGAATTTCTTTAAATTAGAACTTACCTCTAAATAAGTTATCTTGCAAACCCTTTAAATTAACCATATAAAATTAACTTAAATAATTAAAAATGATAATCAAAGAATAATTAAAAAATAATTAGCAATCAATATCTCGATAGTAAAAGAGAAAATGACAATTAATATTTTAAACATCCTAAATATAAATCATTGTTGATAATAAGTAGTATAGATATAAAAATTACTTTAATGAAATAATAGATTAAGTCTTAAGATTAGAAATCCATATCATAAATTTCATCAAATGCTTTAGACTCTTATTGTTATATTATTTCCTCTTTTTTCATTAAATTAAAAAAAAAGTAAATAAAATATTATACAAATGATAATTATGTAAATGTGAATAAAAAGAAGAAAATATGTATGAGTTAAGAATAACTGATGAGAATAGGAATGATTAGATAGTTATAGCTTTGTATTTTTACTTCTTAATAAATACTATGAAGTTGATTTATAAAGTGATAATATATTTATAAAGATTGATGGTAACAAATTTTAGAAATGAATAAATAAAAGTATATATAGAGAGCTTGATTATGAATAAAAATATTATGATTGGAATAAATGCTATAAATAAATATTTTACTTAAAATTCTGGTGTGTATATAAAATATTGAGTGTTTGAAAGTTATTACAGATATGAATCATAGAAATGAATAGAAGATGATTGAAATAGAGGTTTGAGAAGTTTTCAAAAAAGAATTGTTTTGATATTTTATAAAATTTAAAGAGTTTACTAAACCTAGTAAAAATATCTGTTAATTATAAATGAACTCAGCATCAAGCAGTTAGCTGCTACAAAAACTTTAAAACCTATACTCCGGGAAGAAGAAAACAAGTGAACACTCAGTCTCTCCTCTATAACCGAGACCATTTGCCTGTCGAGAAATAAATTAATTACTAGAGAAATCATCACCTATTCCTTATTTGTAGATTAAGTAACATGAAGTTGAATAAATGACAGAGCGATTGATGAAACCAAATGAAAAAGCTTCCTGTTCTTCTTTTACTTAAAATGAGAATGTATTTGACATCCATCTCTAAAAATATTCTTAAATTTCAACCATTTCATAATAAACATAACCTGTCTTATTATAAATTGAGAAGAAGATCAAATTATTGAAATATGCAAAAGAGAATGATCATAATACATGTGCAGCTATAATTGCAAAAATGAAGCTTTTCTGTTTAGATAATGCATAAACATGTTATGACTTTTATAGAAGCACAGATCTAATTTAACTAAAATATATGATCTTTCTCTTAATACAAGAACTAAATTAACGACCTACTGTTGAAAAATAAGAAATTAGTAATGATTAAACAAGTTAATTCTAATCTATGGTTAAAGATATCGTTAGTATAGTTTATGAAATCATAGAAGAAGTTAAATCAAAATAATTTACTTGTTCAAAAATAGATATGCTAAATAAACAAGTAGCAAAAATTCAAAATAAATTCAAACCTGATCCTAATTGTACTTAAAAATCTATTAATAAATCTCATCATTAACGATTTAATAGCTGTAACTTTGAGAATTGTAAAACACCTATTTCCTAGAATAAGAGCAATAAAGAATCTAATATAAATAGTGATAAATTTAAGTCATCTCAAATGAAATAACAAAATAATGTATCTGGTTCTTAAAAAATTATTAAGTTTTAGATAGATGAATTAGAATAAAAAAAATAAATAATAACCTAATTAAACGAATAAATTACTAAAATATAAAATACTAATTAACAATAGTAAGTCTAGATTTAAGATTTAAATGCTTAAATTATATCAATCAAATAAGAATTATAGATAAAATAGGAAGAAGTAAATTTTACTATTTATTTATTCATTAGATTGAAAAGTTATCATCATCTTTGGAAGTGCTAAAATCTAGTGATCTTATTCATAAAGAAGAAAAAGAAAAATTTAATTCTCTATTTAATGAAATTGAGAATTAAAATATTCAATTGAAATCAAATTAATAACAATTAGAAGTATACAATACTTAAATAAATAAGCATGAACTCGAAATGTGTAAATAACAATTCAATAATTACTAACAAGAGACATTTGCTTATTATTAAACTTAATGTAATTAAATTTAATAAGTAAAAGAAAAAGAAATTAATCATCTTAGAAAAGAATTAATTGAAAATTAAGACATTAATGTATTAAAGTTGTTAAATTTTAGAATCATCTATTAAATGATGCACTTTACTTTGGAAAATAATACAAAAGTCTTGTTGATAAAATTGATAATCTGAAACCAGAATCTGTTTCTAACGATTTAATTTAATTTTAAAAAGATTTGTAATACTCTAAGAACACTCTTAATGCTAAATTGAATGCAATTGCTAATTTTTCAGAAAATTTATTATTTGATGCTGGTTAAGAATACTTATCATCATAAAACTAATTATAAAATTAAATATTAAAATAGAATATGCATTAAAATAATTCCAACAAAAAAATCAGTAGTTCAGAATATTTAGTAGCGTAAAAGAATCAATTTGAAATAATGGAAATGCTATTGATTTAAAGTTAAGTAATAGAGAAATTTTTAATTTGATTACTAAAATTTATGAATTACAACTATAATAATCTTTATTTAAATATTGCTCTTGAAATTTAATATTTTATAGACATTTCAATGATTCTCTTTAACATTTGAATCTAGTTAAGTTGATTATATTGTGAAATTGTAATAATTCAATTTAATATAATTTGCAAAGTTATACAAAATACTAGATGTATATATTAATTATTATTCAATTATTAAATTTATATGTCTTCAAGCATCAACCATTACAAGTAAAATCTGAATTAATCATAGATATATTTGCACTTCTAATTAAAACACTATATTAGATTAAGAAACTGTTGATGTCACTGATGTTGAAAATTATCATGAATTAGAAATAAAAAGTTTGGATTATCTTTTTGCTTGCAAAAAAACTTCATAATCTCTTTACTTAGTCTCGTGTATTGATAGCTAAGAAAAATATTTTCTGAATACAGAAAAAGAAATCACAGATTTCGTTCTTGCATATTTTGCACATTCATATTATTTAATAATAATCCAAAATAAAGAGTAAATACAATTTTACAAAATTGATTACTAATATTAATTTACACTATCTAATGAGCTCAAAATAGAAGGATTATAATAACCTAAATTATATTGTTCATAATAAATTGGAGCTATTTTAGTCGATAATACAAATATTTATCTTATCCAATTAGATAATACATTTATTAAATAATAAATGAAATAGGTTGCAAAATAAGTGATTATAACAAAATGTTTGAAATATATTTTCATTCTAACAAAAGATTCAAAATTATATGTTCTCAATTCAAAATCGTTCTAACTCATAAATGAACATAATCTGAAATATACATAATTTGAACCATTAAAGTTTTAATTATTTGAACATCATAATAAAATAGCTCTTTTTACGATTACATCTTAAAAAAGAATAATATTTTGGACTTTTGATTAAGAAGATTTACATACAGCAAGTCTTTTGGCAAGTGAATCGATTAAATTTAAATTTAATGAGAGGTAATTAATATTTAATAGTATATGAAGCAAGTAACAAGTAGAATTAATTGATTTCTAAATAGATTCTACATAAAACTTTCTCTTTATTGTTTATCAAACTTAAGATATGAATGTATAAATTTATATAGCCAAGCTAATTTAATCGGAAGTAATTAAGTTAATTATCATACATTTTAGATTGAAAAAAATGAATAGAGTAAAATTAAACATATAAAAATGTTTGTAAAGGAAAGATCAAGTTCTACATTTTTTATTTAGTTTATATTACCTCCTGAATAAACAACAAGGTTTTTACATGGTGAAAATAAATGCAAATCCGAAGAAGAATATATAGAATTTCAATAAGGATTTAGAGATTTCTAAAATCAAGAATTGGAATTAACAGATCATGAATTACCATATATATTTGGTTTTTAATCTGAGAAGAGAGATAAAATAGAATTTTGTTGGTTTTATAGCGATCTTGGACTTTGTGTAATTTTACCTGAAAATTTACTTTAACTTTATGATAAAAATACTTCTAAAAAAAAAGGTTCAAGTATAATCTAATAATCTCATTTAATTCCACCTCCTTATATCAAAGAAGAGGATATATTATAATTATAACAATAATAACAGTGGGAAAATAAGAGCAATAACAATAATTAAAATTATAATAGTTACAGTTAAATTGATCCAGTAATCAAAGCAAATGAGATTGTTGAAAATGAGTTGATTCCAAAAGTTTAATAATGTTAACAATAATAATAATTCCTAATTCTAAGTAATGATGTCAAAAAAGATTTAATAGAAGATATTACATTCATTTTAGATATTAAAGATTTAATTGAAGCATAAGTAAAGAAGGAATTTGATAAATAAGGACAAAATGATTAATAAGCATTACCTAAATTAGAATTATAATTTAAATAGGATCTTTGTTAATTAGAAACTTAGATGGAAAATGTTGTTTCCTAAAATCTAGAATTATATCAATAAACATGTGAGAACTTTCTTATGGATAATTTCAATTAAGCCTATTTTGAATAATTGATAGATGAGAAAATAGGTACTCATTTAAAATTGTTAGTAAATTAATAAATAACATAAATTGAAGTAAATTTTTTATTTTATTTTATAAGTGTACATAATTAGTCTAAAATACTACTAATGATTATTTAAAAGATTAAATAGGTTAGCTCTATTAAATTGAATTGGCTAAAATGTCTTAAGGAGTAGTTTTAATCTTTGAGAAAGTAATTTAATATTTCAATGACATGTAATTCATAGATTAAACTAAATTATAAAATTTTAATAGTTTCATTGACAGTTCTACACAATAACTTCTCATTTTAAGTAAAAACATAGTCTCTTTGGCTGAAAATTAGAGACCAGGATAAGATGCATTATACAAATTAGATTAATTAATATAATAAACTGAATAAATGGCTAAATAATATGAAGATGCAAAGATAGAAATTAAATAAGCATCAGAATAATAATAATAATAATAATAATAATAATAATAATAATAATAAAATATTTAATCAGATGATAGATTATAAAATATAGAAGAGTTAATTATGAATTTAAGAAATGATTTATAGGTGTTAACTTAGAATTAGTAAGTTTAAATAAAACCAATGGTAGGAATGGATTAATTTACAAAAAGAATGATAGCTTAAATATCAGAGTTGTAAATAAAAGTAACATCAAATGATATTAATATACAATAAATTTAGGAGATTATGAGTTAAATGTTATAACAATTTTAATATATTCTACTTAAAGTTGGATCATGATTAAGAATTGTTTGTGTGGTTTTATATATTACGATTTTAAATTATAGTATGTGAATTGTAGATATTAAATTAATATTATTTTATTGATTACATTCTATTTATCTTTTAATTATTTATAATCTTAATATTCAATTAGAAATAAGGATTAATGTGATTTAAAATTATTTATTTTAATGGACATGTAAAAGATTAAAATAAAACTCAATTGAAGAAAAAAATATATTTAATAAAAAATTCAAATAATAAAAAAATAAGTATTCAAGAATAAGGTCTACAAGCATGAATAAAAAAAGTATTCAGTAAAATAAAGTTTAATTAATGAAGAAATTGTGTTGAATTTGAAAAAGGAAATTCTTTTTAATAATAATAGTTATTGATTTAATAATAATAATTTTTTAAAGCAAATGATTAAACACTTAGATTCATCTTAATTTGATGAGAATCATTAATATTAAGAGATGAAGCAAACAGCTTAATTCTTTAATCCATAAAAGAATTAGTTGGGTTAATCTATAAAATTTTAATAAAAGGAATTACAAAGAGTTCCAATGAAAAGTCCAAAATAATAAGCTATAAAACTAAACTATGATGGAAGAAAGAATGTATTAAATAAATAAGTTAATGAAAAAACAAATTCATAAACAATAAAAGAAGAGGGAATAACTAAATCGCCATAATAAAATTTATAGAATCTATACATAACCCCTGTTATGCACAAATTTGGGTATAAAGTGCTGCCTAACTAGTTCTCCACCAAAATTAATGAATGTTCCATAAGTAAAACCTTTATCTCCACCTTTACCTAAATGTTCAACAGAGCATATAATAATTACTTAAAATAACTCTGTTGCTCCAAATATTTAATCAAGTGAAAAAGATAAATTCTTTTAGAATCCAAAGACATCTGGAAATTAATTTAACATTAGTATGTCAGATCTACAACCTAATTAAAAACAACTTTCAAAAAAACAAACTGGATAATATGTTAAACCAGAATATCCTTCCTATTAAAAATCTTTATTAGATAGTAAATCATCTAAATTCAATTCTGAATAAATGGATAAATCTAATTCAACAAACTTTCTTCCAAGAATGACACCTTAAGCTTAAAAAATTAATGTCAATTAATATATAGGATATGGATCAATTGGATAATTAAAATAATAAGAAAGTGCTTTAAGAACTAATTCTTCCTAATAAACAATTACTCCTTTTAATGAATTTATTAATTTACCTAATGATGATGTTTCAAGACAATCAAAAACTGCTTAATACATACTTAGAGATACTTAAGGATAATAAAATAAACAATTATTCGCTTTCAAAATTAATAATATTAAATAGAATGATCAACAAATTAATAATATTAAATAGAATAATCAATATCATTAATTACCTTAAATCTAATCACCATAATCAAGAGGAGGAAAGCCTTTTTTAGAAAGAACACCTTAAAAAAAGATTGTCAATAGATTATTTTCACCTAAATCTAATAACAATCAAGTTACATGATATTTTAGAATCATATAAATTTAAAATATTGATAGCAATATTGTAGTTAAATTTAATATATATAAATATAATTATATTAAAATTATAGATGATAATTGAATTGGAGGATAAATTAACAGCTTCAATTCACTTATCAAATTTATAAGATCAAATCAATGCAGTTAGATAAAGTGATTTCTAACGTAAATTATTCTTTACGATATGTATAAATAATGGAAATTCAAATAGGTTTTGGACACATAATTCATATATTTGATAGTTGCATAGCTATGTTTGCTTATGATAATCCATTAATACTTTTAATATATTTTGCATGTTATACAATAGGTCAATTAATAGCTATAAATAAATATGTATAACACTGTTAATTTTATTGTTCAATTATGTAAATCATTTTAATTTGCATATTATTTATTGAGATGCATCAAGAAATAATTGTATTAGTTATTTTTATTATAAAATCTTTGATTAATGGATATATGAATTAAGTACTTCAAATGATAAGATTTTAATTAATAAAAATATCCATTAATGTAGGATACTTGATAACTATAATTTTCAGTTTGATTGGAATATTTTGTAATAGATTTGAATATTCAATATTTCGAGTAATTTGTGTAACTGAGATTTGTCTATTGATAATATTTTTGAAGTAATCTTCTCGTCTGCCTCCTTTGATGGAGGAATGTTTGGACAATGAATTTGATGTTTATGTTAAATATATAGAAAAATGTGCTGAAAATAGTTAAATCTTAAATTATGAAGAATAGTATGATTATAATTAAATAATAAACTAGTAAAAATTCTAATGAATAGATTTCTATAATTCAAACGTTTTAAATTAAAGTACATAGACCAACAATGAGAAAATTATTTACGAAATTATCAAAAATAAATGAATAAATTTATAAATACTTTATTTGTTAAACCTTATAAGGTTTTTTATTTTATAGGTAATAATATAAAAGAATTTAAGCAATTTAACATATATTAAATATTTCAACTCTGATAATAGCAATAAATATATTGATATTATGCTATTATCTATTTTTGGAGCATTTAGTAAACCTTTCTATTAATTCATGATTGGATTATATACTTAGAAATAAGTTTATTAAATTTCATGTAAATTTATAAATATTTTTAGAATCAATTTGCATAATAAGTTAAATGTTGAAGATGAGCTACATTTACATTAAATCAGATTGGATGTTATTGATAGCCAGTTTAATGCAAGGAGTATTCCATTACAATATTTCAACCGATATCCATTCAGTAACTTGGTCGATAATCTAAGGATTACCGTACGATGATATTAGGATTATCATAAGCGTGTCGTCATCTTGGAGGAATGTTTATGGCTTATAGTGTTTATGATTTTTTACATGAACAATTGTGGGAATTCTTGTTTGCCTAATTGATAGTAGCCTAGATCGTATTGTGTTACTTTGGTTTTTAGACTAAAATTCAATTTTGATAATATTTTTAATTATATTAATGAATTCCAATAAAACTTATTCAGAAACTACTCGTGAATGTAAGAGTTTAAAACTTAATATATCAGCAAACAAACATGAATCAAATTGGTAAATCTATTAAATTTTAAATTAGTTCAAATAGACCAGCATCTAGTAGTAAAGCATCTTCAAGCACAATTCATAAGAAATGCTCAAAGTACAAATATTTAATAATTATTAGTGATTTTTAAGCAATGTAATAAACATTAGGATAAGGTTCATTTGGATGGGTTACTTTAGTTAAAGAAATATCAACAGGAAAATTGTTAGCTATGAAAGCTGTATTGATTATATTTGTTATAGTATGTAGATGAAAAAGGCAGAACTATTTAAATATTGTACTGTGGATAATCTTAAGAGAGAAATCAAAATTTAACGTAAATTAAATCATCCAAACATAATCAAATTAGATAGTTACTTTGAAGATAAAGTATAAAATAAATTTATACTCTTAGACCAATGTATATTTGGTACTTGAATATGCAGAAGGTGGTTCTTTGTTTAAATAAATTAAAAAATAGCGTTATCTATCTGAAGATGAAGCTTCTCATTATCTTTATTAAACATGTCTTGGAATTGATTATCTTCATAAATAGAAGATTATTCATAGAGATATTAAGGTTATTTATGATTCTATATCTCTAGCCTGAAAATCTCTTGCTTGATAATAAAGGAAATATTAAAATCTGTGATTTTGGTTGGTCCACTGAAATGGGTAATCTTAAAAAAGCTTTTTGTGGTACAATCGAATATATGGCACCTGAAATGATTAAATCTCAAAGCACTAACTATAAACTCGATATATGGTGTTTGGGTGTCTTACTTTATGAAATGGTACAAGGTAAACCACCTTTTAATGGAAGGAATGATTAAGAAAAATGTACTGCTATTCTTTCTGGATGTCCTCTTAAATATGATGAGTATGTGTCAGAAGAATGCAAATCTCTTATTACCATGATTCTCCAGCAAAACCCTTTTAATAGACCTAGTATATAAACTATTCTAAATCATCGATGGATGCGATCGAAAATAAAATAACCACTACCTCTCAATGAAAATTTAACATATAGAAGTGTCTCATTATTAATTGATGAATCAAATTAATCTCCTTTATAATCTTTATAAACTGTAATGTCTGAACGTAAAACTACTTATAAAGAATGGGAAGACATGAAATAAAGATCCCAACATTTTGTATTCCATCAACCTTAACAAGTTTCTGAATAACCATAATAAAATCTCTTTAAAAGAATACTTATATCACTAGGTTGTATTAATCGTTGAATTCTATTTTGATACTATATATCATATTTCAAATCCAATCATTTTATTATTAACTTTATCTTCTTTCTTTATTCATACAATTTTCTATTTTCAATTTTCCCTATTATTTTCAATATTCTCTACCTCAATTTCAAATATCAATTTATTCAAAAATCTATTGGATTTATAATATATTTTTATAAAAAATTATATTAATAAAAATTTAATGAAACAATTTATTTACTATCTTTTCCAATTAAATTGTTTTATAATATATGTATATATTTAGATATTTAAGATCTAAAAATTTAAACTAAATTATCAATAAAACATAATTGATAAAAAACATTTAATTAACTCAACTTCTATTGTTCTTTAAATCAGGAAGTAAGTAATGTTTATAGAGAGCTTCCACTTTTATTAAAATACTAGATGACTGAAGATTGTCTACTGATTAACAACCTACTAACAGAAGAATTTAATGATAACTTTGGACAACTCCAATGTTCTTCTAATTTCTTGTTGCTTTCAATTCTTCTCAAATTCCAATATTGTTATTCCTTCTATTTAGGATCTGTTTTTGTTTATATTCCCATACTATGCAAGTACTTTACAATCCCTATTTCAATTTCCTTAATCTTAGAATCCATATACAAATCTATAGAATCATTAAGCTCATCTTTAGTACACGTGCTTTCTTAATTACTTTCAACATTCAAAAGTAACAAACAAGTACTTATACTATTCATGTAATTTAATTATTGAAAAATTCACTTTCTCCTTAACCTTAATATATATGTCAAATGTTTATAAAACTACAAGATTTCATGAGAAAAAGTAAAAAGAAATTTCCTCTGTAAGAAACAATCTAAATGAATACATTGGTAACTGCAGGGAATCTAAAAAATAAATGTTATTTTATTTGATGAGTTCAGTTATTACTAAGAACGGAATTTGCTGAACTTCAGAGTGAAAATAATTTTTCCATTTTTATAAGAATTCTTAATGAAAGACAATCGAGAATAATAAATTCAACATATTATATAAGTTCATCAAACTTCTCTTTTTTTATTTTAATTAGATTTAGAAATTAACAATTAAAAATATTATATATATGCTAAAAATAACTCATATAAAACAATCATTTATTTAATTCTTCTATTAAAAATGCTATACTCATATTATTCAAATTAGGTAATTCAACATCAAAAAATTTGGTCATTTCACTATTTAATTTGATATTTTATTTCTTCTATATAGAATTTTCAAATATTTACTTATATTTATCTACAAAAGGTTTTTAAATAGAATCATTATTATTTTAATTATTGTAAATTTACTCTTAAATAGTATTCCTTGTCATTCTAATAGGAAAGCCTTTCTTTGCTCAATTTTTAATTTTGATTAAATTGATAATGAAATTAATTAATTCTGATTTATTTCATTAAACGATTATTTTGAAGTCAAGTTTATATCAAGAAGTTATAGAATAATAATAAACAGACTATTATTACTATTCAAATGAATATCTTAAATATTGTATATAATTCAAATATTATTAAATTCATATATATTTATAATTTTAAGTAGTTTACTATTGAGTTATTGAGGATAGAGCTTTAATTTTATCTTATAATGTTAAATTTGATTGAGTTTATGGTATTTATGAATTTCTTAAGGAGCTTTAAACATTATTGTTATTAAATTATTCCTAAAATAATTTTTGATTGACAATGTTTGTTTATTTAAGTTGATCAACCTATTAAATAGATCTATTGATTTAAGCCATGGTTTAATTAATCTAATCTTAAATAGAATTAGTCTTATTTAAATTTACCAAAGAAGCATAATTATTGTCAAAAGATGAATGTTAAGTTGAACTTATTCTATAAGTAGAAGATTATGAGGGAAGGGTAAGTTATTTTTATGATTATTATTATTTTATTAATTGAACTTATTCTTTTTAATATTTCTCTAATTGTTATTACAATTAATAAATTTAAGAATCCTTTTATGAGATAATTGTTTCCAGTAATTCTATTTTTTTATTCTTTTCTAAAATTTATAAATTAAGTTCTCGATTCTTTTCTTCAAAATTATCTTATTTTAACACTTACTATTTATTATCTAACATATCTTATAGAGCTTAAATCTGATTCTTATATAAAATTAATTATTCTTTAGTTTCTAATTTATATTAGTTAAAATTCTTTCTTTCTTAATCTCTAACTCTAGTTTCTTCAGCTTCTAGTAATTCTCTATGAATTTATTTTTCTTCCAAGAGTTCTTATTTTAATTATCCTAATTATAATCTCAAATGATTTATCTCATCTTATTTGGATAATAATTTTGATTAAGAATTTATATTTGTTTCATTCGTTTCATATTTATTTTCTTTTCTACTTATTTCTGATTAATAAAATCGTTTAGATGAAAGACCTAATAAAATAGAAAAAAAATAAACTTTCATTTGATCTTAATTCTTGTTGAGATTGATTTTTAAGTAATTAGACAATTTGATCTAATTCCTTATTCCTCTGTTGTAATTGCTGATTCTACTATTACATAGTTTAATATTTTTATGCCCATTTTTCTATTTCTTTAGTTTATTCCTCAACTGTCTAAAATTTAAATATTTTGTACTGTAATCAATTCTTCCATTTCTAATGGAATTTACGTTGATTTCTATGTGTCAATTTAATTTTATAGCATTTCAACTTCATTAGTTTTCTTCTTCAAAGCTAATGTAAGTCGTTCAACTTAAGTTGTAAGCATGATCAAATTCTAAACATAAATCTAATAATTACTTTGTTATATTGATTTTCAATGTTTTCTAAATTACTCTATTTTGAGTTTGATTCTCTTTACCTAAATGTACTTGTCTCCATATACTATTAAATAAAATATTATTAAATAAAAATCAAAATTGTAAAAAAGATGCTAAAGTAATTATCATAGATTTACTCTTAATTATAGTCTTTCTTAAAGACCTTTTTAAATGAAATCTATAAATTTAAGATCTTTAACTAGAACACAATTTGTTCTCTATAAATTCTAACTTTTTATTTATTTCAATTAACATCCACAATTAAAACAGTATTATTACACAATTCTATATGTATTTTTCACCATAATAATGTTAATTATAACAAAATATTTGGTAACTTTTATTATTCAAACAAAAGAAAATTCTTAAGAAATTTAATCCATAGTTCCACACAAATTCTTTTTTTTAACAAAAAATTAAATTTTGCTCAATTTAGTCTGAGATTAAATAAATATTTTCAGATTTTGTTTCTTCCACACAAAAATCCAATTTCATGGATATATTATATAGCTATAAGAATCTATTTGTGAATTATTTTTAGTATAATTAAGGTCAAGTATTAAAACAATAAAAAGTTCTCTTTTTTGTAATATTCAATAAATAATCATTAATGAATTCTAAATTATTTCAAATATTTGAATTTAGAATGAATACAGTAATATATATATTGGATGATGTATTTTATATTTAAATTGATTTAAATGTAAATTTAATTATTTTATAGGCTTATAAGAATACATTTTTCTGATCCATTATTTGTCTAAAAACTTATAAGCCTAAAACCTTCAAGAATTACTAAGAAAATTGAATGATGCTTGCCTTAATAAATTTGTTTTATCCAATTTACAAACATAATTGACAATTATAGATAGATAATTGTAGGTGTTAATTGATAGCTTTGATTTCTTCTGTGATTCTCTTGAGTTTTATAAATTTTAAATTTCCATAATTTTTAGGAACTATTTAAGATTCATAGAGTAAATCTAAATTTAGTTTAAAAAACATAGACAACAATAAATTTATATTAGATTTATAATTTATTGCTTTTTAATATATGTTTTTTATAATATTTGGAATTGAAATTATAATAATTTTGATAATATAAAAGGAGGCATTTCTGATGTAATATAATTTTAATTAACTAGAAGTATGAAAAAACTAAGTATGTATTTAAGAATTACTCAATTAAAATGAAATAAATGAGAATTAAATAGTAGCTTTGGATGACAATGATTCAAAAATTTAACTAAATAAATTTGTTTAAAGGAATTGATTGGTTAAAATAAAAGTAGCCAATAGTTTGATTTATGAATTAAATAATTGTTATGAATAGCAAGCTAATAATTATTATTACTTATTTTCAAAATCAGTTTAATAATTTATTATGCAATCTTTATATGATATTAATGGCACTGTGATTATGTATGGATAAACAGGATTAGGCAAAAGATTTGCAATATTAAGCAATAGAAATTAAGACTATTTAGTAATTCGTCAAGGTGATTTTTAAATAGTAATTTTAAAGTCTTTGAATACTGTAGACTCAATTGAATTTATTTTATATAAGGGTATTTTAAACAAATTGAATTGACATTTTTACAGTAATTTTATGTGATGAATCATACATTCAATTCTGAGAGGAAGAGTAATGTAAATATTCAGAAGTTTTTCAGAAAGATTTACTTTTTAGTTTATTTATTATTAATATAAGCGAAGATGCAGTTCCATTTCTCCTAGAAAATATCTCTGAATACTATTTACTTGTATAATATACAAAATCAAATTAAAAAAAGATGATTGGAGTTCAGAATTTTGATTTTGAACTTATGTGGAGAATTTGATAAAATCAATCATTTACATGAATGGCATTTTTAAGTAAAAAAATAAATAAATTAGTTGAAATTTTATGAATATATAAACTAAACCTAATTTGAAAAGGAAATACCCATAAAATGTAAAATTAATCTAAAGAAAAGACAATGAAATATAATGCAACAATTTAATTTAAGTTAGTAATTTGCACTAATTTTGCTAATTGCAGGATTGGTTTTGAAGAAAATGAAAATAAACATCATAAGAATTAGAAAAATTGAAAGTTTTAGGTTATTGAGAAGTACTGATATCTTGTATTGATAAAAGTTGATTCTTGGATAGTTTTAATTCATATAAATAGTAAAAAAAAAATATTAAACATGAAGGATAACTAAATTTCATAAAAATTAGTACAGAAGTAGTTTAAAATTTAGAACATTAAATACAGATTAAAACATATTCAAGACTGTCTGTTTAGTGAAATTTGAAATTCCTAAATAAATTAATTTTATTAATAAAAAAGAAATTCTTAATTTTTTTATAGAAAAAGATGAATCAAGGGTTTTAGAACTTTAAAATAATGATTAGAAGAAATAAAATTAATTAAAAAAATAAGCATTTTATGTAGAAAAATAAAGAAGAAATACATATTAATAATTGAATATAAATGAAATGTATTTACTTAAGCAAGCAAAACTTTAAGATCTGATAGAATAGTGAAAGCGAAGATTTTAGTAGAATTGAAGAGTAATTAATATTCTAAAAATAGAGAAGACTCTTTACCTAAAAATAAAAAGAAACCCCTAAAAAGAAGTAAGGTAATTATAACCTAAAAAACAGGAATATATTTATTCTAAGGCTACTCCTAATCGGTTATCTACACTTTAAAATAGTGAAAATAAAGCTCTTCTACTTAAAAAGCCAAATTTGAGAGATACTAAAAATTCTGTTAAAAAGATTTAAGAATAAAAGAGTATTTATAATAAAAAAATAATTTAGATTAAAAGGTTAATGAAAGTTGTTAACAGTAAGGAACAGAGTTGCCAGAATAAAATAAATTAAAAAAATGATATATGATCTTTGGTTGATCAATTATATTGATAATCGTTGAGCTGTAAAATGATATATTTTAATTTTTAATTGAAAATTCAGTTATATATATTAGTTTGAGAATGACATTTTGATTTATAATTTAGATAATGTTGATCTAAATTTTTGTATAGAGTAGGTTTAAGATTGTAAACTTGAATTTATTGTTTAAAAACCTAACTTTAAATATGATTAATATATTATTTATAGGAAATGTAGAAAATGAATGATAGAAAGCAACCTGAAGTAGCTAGAAGTTCAAGAAAACGTTTCTCAATTTCAAGAGAAATAGCAAATAGAAAAATGAGTAACTCTAATTTATTCTCTTCAGAAGAGAGTAAAATTAGAATGTTGGGAAGCAGACATTCAGTTTCATCTATAAAGAGCAAATAAAATAAAGTGAACATATCAATGAACAAAGATTTATCTCCAGGATCATCATCATTCTCTAGTGATTCAGAATCAAATAAGGAACCAATAGATTAATCAATAATTTTAAAGGATAATATTGGAATAGTATAATAAGCTTAATCATCCTTTTATTAAGTGTAGGATAAATTAATTTTACCAAACATGTCATTTGATTAAGACTTTATAAATCCATTGGATATATCGGATGGAATTGAAAGGTCGATTTTGAAAATTTAGTTTATTGATTTTGAACATAGATGGGGAATGAAATAAGATATAAATATTTTAAAATAATGTGGAGGAGATTAAATGCTACTTTCTTAAGCAAGTGAAGGAATGTCTTCACATAGATCATTAAAAATGTCTCATAGAAGTAAAAAAGGGGCGTTTTAATCAAAATTATAATAAACTCATACTAAAGGCAAATAATAGATAAGTGATAGTGATGATGATGATTATACTGATAATTAATAGGATGTTGATAAAATTAAAAAAAAATATGAAAAACTATATGAAAGAAATCCATTTGAAGATCCTTACTATGTTAAATTAAAAGACCTTCATGGTTTTGAAAGATTACAATATGAAATTAATGTAAATTTTTTAAATCATATAAATAGGCATATAATGATGATAAATAATTTTTGAAATTAAGAAAATAAATAGTTTATTATTCTTTGTTTATTCCAATTTTATGCAAAAGAATAATTAGAAGTGTTCTATTTAAAATAATCATGTCATTTCTAATTATTTTTAATGTTACATTATACATATATTCATAAACCTATTAGGATCCTATGTCCACTAAAAATATGGAGAGGGGAATAATGATTTGTTTTTTAATTGAATTAGGAATAAGAATAATAGCATCAGGAGTTATAATTCCAAAAGGAGCATTTTTTAAGAATTTCTAAGATATATTTGATTGTATATTGGTGGTAGTTTATGTATTAAATATAACATATCCTGATATATTTATAGTGGATATATCTCCATTAAGAGTTATAACATTGTTACTTTATTTAGGAGATATATTTTCTGGTTTGGGAGTGATGTTAAAGGCTTTGAAATAGTCATTTAGATTTTTATTAGAGGCATTAATGATAGTAGGATTATTTTCAGTATTTTTTGCAATTACTGGAGTATTTATGTTTTAAGGTTTATTTAATTATAGATGTTAATATGATAATGGGGATGAAACAGATGGTTGGATATAATGTAATTAAAATTAATGTTTTGAAGAAGGAATGTCTTGTTAATTTTCATCTTTCACTCCTAAACTTCCAACTTCTTTTAACAATGTAATTTATTCTTATGGTCAAGTATTGAGAACTATAACTATGGATGATTGGAGTTGGGTAATGTTTTTTACTATGAGAATATATCATCCTTGGACTTGGCTTTATTATTTATTAATTATTTTTGTTTGTGGTTTTTTTGGGTTTAATTTAGTTATAGCTGTTATTAAAATTCATTATGCTGAAGCTACAGAAGAAAATGCAAAAGATGAAGAAATGAAGTTAATTTAATAGAAGATTAAAGAAAATAGAGAATTACCTGAAAGAGATATTATCAATGTTTTTGATGTTGCTTTTTTAAGATATATTGATTTTTTTTCAGTTATTCAAAGATATAGATAAGCATTAAAGTCTTCATATAGATCTATTAAATTAGAAGATAATCAAAATGATAAAGGAATTTCAAATAAAACTAGAATATTATCAGCTAAACAAAAAAAGAATGAAGAGTATAATTCACATGTAATTATATTATTCATCTTATTTTATAGGCTGCTGGCTTTTTTAAAAGAATTATTTATAAGATCTAAAATTTTACTGTGAAAAATGTTCTTTTACCTAAATTCTTAATACTTAGTGAGAAATAAAAAAATGTTCATATTAAAAAATATACTGAAGATGAAATTGAATTATAGATTTTAGAAAGATTGAAATCTTTTTAATTTTCATAATTATAATCTTGTGTCAATTAATAAATACAATAAAATTTTGAAAGTGAAGGAGATGTTTTACCAACTCTAAAGTAATTATAATATTTAAATAAATAGTTTACCTGATTGTGAAAAAAAAGAATTAGAAAAAGAAATTATTAATATGAGAAGTGTAAAAATTCCAGTTGTTTATCCAGATATCAAATAAAAAAAGATTTTATAAATCGTACATGACCATAAAAAACTTAATCCTTTTCCTGTTCGTAAAGTTAAAAGAATTATTTTGAATTAAACTGAAGATGAATAAAATGAAACTAATAATTCTGTTGATCAAAATCTCTTCTATTAAAAATAGAGTATTGCATAATCACACAAACTTAAAACTTCATAAGGAGACAATAAAGTTCCATTTGCTATAAAAAAATAAGATTAAAATTATATTTATATTTAAGGATATTACTTAAATTATGAAGGGGTTTCTACTAAAATTAATGCTAAAATTTAAAAAAATAAAAATTAACAATCATCAAATGAATTCTAATATAGATTGTTAAGAAGAAAAGATTTATAATAGAATTAAATTTCTAAAAAAACTTGGTCAGGAAATGATGTTTTAAAATTAAATGAATTAAGATTGTTAAACTTTAAAGATATGTTAAAAAGATTAAATTTTATTGATATCTAAATATGGATGCTTGGATTTTAGGGTAAAATTGAAACATTACGTAAATATTCATATCTTTTAATTACATCTTAAATAAGTTAATTATTTTTTGATAGCGTAATTTTAATAAATTTTACATTTTTATCATTGTAAGGAATAGCAAATTCAGTTACAATTTCAAATGAAGAGGATGTTTCAACAATATTTTTATGTATAGAATTAGTATTAAGATTTTTTGCATTTTCATTTAAAGACATATCCTAAAGTCCTGATTATGTTCTTTAATCTTGTATTGTGGTTTTGAATTTCATAGAGTTAACAATGAGTTCAGTGATGACAAATTTAAATGAATAAAATTTAAGATTGATAAGAGGAACTAAATGTTTGTTATTTTATCGAGTATTAAAATATAATAAGATGGCAGTAGCAATAGGACATATAGCTTAGAGAACATTTAGATAATATATATATTTAACATTTTTATTTTTTTTGGTGATATTTGTGTATGCAATGATTGGTATGGAAATGTATGCTGGTTATTTTGATTAAACGGAGGCTTTAGGATAATTACATTCATATGATAATATTTTTAAGGCTTTTATGACAATATTTAATATTCTGACAAATGATGATTGGTATGGAGTATATGTTTTGGGAGGAAATATCAATTACATATTTGCTGTAATATATTCATATTCGATGGTTATTTTTTTGAATTATATAACATATGGTTTGGTATTGGCTATATTATTGGATGGATTTGGAGCAATAAATAAGGAAATGTAAGAGTTAGAAGGAGAAAAAGATTAAGAGGAAGATAAGAACAATGAGAAATAAGAAGAGTAAAATTCATAAATAACTGAATAATAAGAAATGCATGAATTTCAATTGAATTTAAAACCTTTGATGTCTTAAATAAATTTTAATGAACATTAATAGAAGAAATCTAAATAGCATTTAATATCAAATCTTATGAAATCAATCAGTAATTATCTATATATCATAAAATAGGACAAGTACATAGAGATATATTAAGTAAATATCCTAATTTATACGATGGAATCTAATGTTAATAATCTTTATATTTATTTAATAAAGATAACATTTTGAGAATAATTTGTTGTAGAATAGTAACATCAAAAATTTTCAATTACTTTATGGATATAGTGTTATATTTTTCAATAGTAGTATTTGCATTGAAAACTTATAATGATTATGAGATTGATTCATCTTTTTATCCAGAAGTGTTGCAATTGATAGCAAATATTTTCTTTTTGTTTGAAATAATAATTGGCAGTATTGCGAAAGGGATGTGGATGAATAAAGGAGCACATATTACATACACATGGCAAATAGTAGATGTAATATATATAGTGGCATTCTTTATACATTTTTTATAGGATCAAGAGTAAAGAGCAGTAGTTAATTTCTTTTTATATTTTGGATATCTAAGAGTTATGAAATTAATGTATAGAATATCTTGGTTAGACACATTGAGATTGGCATTAGGTAGATCTTTAGCAGATATATGGAATGTTTTGATCACAATGCTTTCAGTTTGGATTATATTTGGAGTTTATGGAATAATACTATATGAATAATAATTTGGATTCTGTGAGGATAAAATGGAATTTAATATAAATAAGAAAGAATGTTTAGATATGAATAGAACTTGGATTAATTATAAACATAATTTCGATAATATTACAATAGCTATTCCAACATTATTTGTAGTATCAACTTTTGATGGATGGGGAGAAATAATGTAAATATCAGAAAACAGTTAAAATCCTAACATTGGACCTGAAGCTTTCAATAGTTATATTCATACATATTTCTTTTTTATTTCATTTTGCTTTATAGGGTCAATGTTCTTTTTGAGTTTATTCACAGGAGTTCTATACTCAAACTTAAAAGCTAATTAAAGTAAAATAGAAATGTCTGATATCACAAAAGCATAAGTTGAATTTATGGAAATCTCACAAATAATTATCAAAGATTTTCCTTTATATTCTTCACCTCCAACATCAACAATCAGAAGATTCGCATCTGATTTAACTAATAACAAAACAGTTCAAAAAATAATGTTTTGTTTATTACTTTTTGATTTATTGGTGCTATTGCTATTCTTTTCTGATATGAATGATGATTTCTTTAGAGTTTTAAATAATACTCATAATAGTTTAACTTATATTTATATACTTTGGAATATATTTCTATTTTTATCTTTAGGCGTTAATAGATTTTTTGATAATCATTGGAGAAGATTTTATTTTTTTTTGATTACCATAGCTATTATTGATATAATCGCTGATTATGAATCAGATTGGGCTTTAGCATATTTTAGATCTTCTCCAGCTGATGCAGGATATCAATTTCTAAGATTATTCTTTGCTCTAAGATGTTTAAGAATAATTTTGATTTTTTAAGGTTTGATTAATCTATAGAGATTAATGAGAGTCATGGTCTTTGCTATGCCTTTTTTAGGTAAAATCTTTGCTTTGTTAATAATAACAATGTATATTTTTGCACTTTTCGGATGTCATATGTATGGATAATTAGAAAAAGGATAAGTAATGGATGATCAAATCAACTTTTAAAATGTTGCCTAAGCTATGCTATCCCTTTTTAAATGTGCATCAGGTGATGATTGGAGAACTATAATGACTGATACTATGTTCTATAATCCTTATTGTATTGAAGATGAAATTTATTGTGGAAGCATTTATAACTAAATTTATTTCTTTCTCTTTATGTTACTCTCAAATTATGTTCTATTAAATTTATTTGTTTTGGGATTAGTTGAATAATTTGAGTAATTCTTTATGCTCTAAAATTCTATGATTTAAACTTATGTAGAAAATGTTGATTAAATCAAAACTATTTGGTGTAAATATTCCTCTGAAACATAAGGACAAGCTATGCATTATAAATTTTTGTGTCGTTTTTTAATGGATATTGGTAAACCTTTAGGAGGAGGAAGAGATGAAAATCTCTGGGATGTTGGTAAATTAGCATCATCATTCAAATTATAATGGTAATATTTATTAAATATCTGATAGTGATCATTTTGGATATATCTAATATAATTAACTAATGTATGAATTATTTAGAGTTTGCTATCATGTAGAAGTATTTAAAAATGGCTCAACTTCATCTATCAAGAAAATTAAATAATTTAATAAAGAAATGCAACTCAGATTGATGTATTATAGAAGGAATAGATTTCTATAGAGAAGCAATATTAGTCCCATCCTACACTTAAAAGCTAATTTTAATATTTTACATGATTATTTGACTGTTTTAATCTTGTATAAAGCATGGGAAGCATTCTCTAAAAAATTAATTAAAAAATTAGCTATTAAATAGAATCAATTTACTGAAGGAGATTTAGATGAATAAGATTCTTCTTTCGATTAAAAAACTATAAATAATTAATAGTAATTCTTTCAATTTATTATCTTTTTAGTTTTGATCAAGACTGTAATGAATTTCTATAAGAAGATATTGCATAACAAGTTTTATCAAATGAATAGGCTAAACCAGAAAATATCCATTAAAATACAAAATGTTCAGATGATGGTAATAGTAAAAAAGAGGACATACCAGTTTACAGATGGCAAAAAGACTAACAATCAGGAACATTTTTTGAAACAGGTTTTGTGTCTCCAGAAAAACCTTTTAAAAAAAATATGAAATTTTGATTATTTCAGAATACTTTTAATACTTAATTATTTATTCTGTGTTTTTAATAAATTAACAAAATTCTATGATTTCTTTCCAAAATGACATCATAAATTAATTAAAGTTCAGCAATAAATAATTTTTATGAATATTGATTACTTAAATTAAAATTCCCAAAATTCAAATCAAGATGAATGTGTCATTATGGATACCGATTTATAAGACAAGAGCTAGAGTCAATTTGAGAATGATTATTTCTCTAATAAAATTGAAACTCACAAATTTGTCGTGGGTATTTCCAAACCTGGAGAAACCAGAATTGGACTTTAAACTATTAACAAAAATAAAATCACTGTCAAAGGAATACTTGGCATACACGAAAAATCATGAATATTTAATTATTATTTGATAATTTTATAATTACTTTTTTACTTTAAGGATCCATATTTACAGTTTTCAAATTAATCCAAAAAATTATCCTATTATTTATTCAATTATTTTTAAAATAGAAGGAAAATCTACTACAAAATCAACCTTTATCAAGCCAAATCATTATACTTATTATTTTTTTATAATGCGAATTTTAATAATTAATTGCTATGATAACAAAGACCTTGAAAAATTTTAACATTTCCAATTTCATGTTATGAAAGTAATATAATAAACTAAAATAGTATTTAGCAGAATAGAAAGAGTTAATAGATACAGAAAATGAATTTTATGTTCGAAATAGAGATACAATAGAAGATTTCCTTTATGAAGTAGAAAGTTCTTACGTGAAAAAGGAGGCAGCACTCAAATTTGATTAACTTGATGTGATATTTGTTATAGGAGATTGTCATACAAGACCTTGGGCTGTTCATATGGGTATGAATAAGAGGATTACAGTTAGCAAAAATATTAGTTTTGTTGAGAATGTGTCTAAGAGTATAGAAGTTGTTATTTGCTTCAGGATTTGCCATGTAGGCCTTAGTATATTTATCAGCATCGAATATTGAAAGAGTAATCCCTTTATATTATACAAGCAAATAAACCTAATCAATCAGAATGGAGGTAAATTATCAGATTTAAGAGAACTAAAAATCCAAATTCAACAAAGCGATATGTTTTTGGAAAATACTTCAGGAGATTTATATGTTTTTAATTATGAAACCTCTGAATGGATTCCAAAACTAAATGTAGGTATCCATTTAAGGAGTGCGGCCCAAGAATTTTAATCAATAGGAAAATATATTGTAAAAGCCCCTATTTATAAACCAAAATAAATGGGGTCATTTATAAGTAAAAATAAAAACACTGAAACTGTGGTTTCTATAAGAAATGTTTATATATAGCATTGGGTATTATCTAATTTTAATCTATAAAGGCATTTAGAGATATAGAATCGAGATTTTTGGCACCCTTGTTGAATAGATGGGATGTTCATAATTTCTAATTCAATAATTCAGAAAAAAAATTTATTTGTCTTGCTGAAAGTGATGAAGGACCATCAATCATTGAATATCCAAGAGCATTAGCTTGTATGTTTGAAATTGACACAAAATATCCATTTACAAGCACTTTACTTAAAAATTTTGTTTAATATGCTATGTACAATATCAAAGTATCAAAGTAAAACAACCTTTAATATCATTAAGTTCCTCAAAACCTTTTGATTCAATTGAGAATTATCACCAAGTTAATAATAAAAGCTCTTCAATTTTAGATCTTTTGAGAAACAATAATCATTAAAGCCAAAAAAAAACAACTCTGGAATTGATGCAAATAAGAGGGAAGAATGGAATAACATCTCATAGTCAATAAAAAATAACATATGCATTAGAGGAATAAAAATTAGAATAAATGCAACATAATATAAAAAGGAGAAGTAGCATTGCTCATGTGGGATTTACATTAAATAAAAATGTACCTATAAAACCAGTAGAAATAAATGCGGTTGGGAAAAGAAGGATTAAATATTAATAAGGCATATAGAATTAAAGAAAGATAAGTGTTGATGATGCATATTAAAAATCATAAAGAGGTAGTGAAGATGATATTTTCAATGAACCTTAAATAATATAAAAAACCTAAACATTAAAACCACCTAGCAAATCAGAAATAAGAAAAATGTTGCATCCAGATATTTCTAAATCTTGTTTAGAAGTAAAAGAAATTTGGATTCCTGGACATTTATCAGAGTATTTAAAAACTTTAGGTGAAAATAGAATATCTAAGATTGGGGGATCTTTACAATCTAATAATTCTACTTAAAACACATTAAGAAAGAGATGGATTTGATGAATACTCTTGAGAATAATACTAAATTTATATATTTTTATATGCTTTAGTCTTTTTTAAATTGCTTCAGAAAGTAACGAAAGTTTAGCTTAGAGCGAGATTATGGAAAGGATATTTTATCTTCAGTCTAAGACATTTTACCATCTTCCTTTTAAAAGCATTATAATAACAAGTAAAATATCAAAGAAAATAGTAAGTCATAAGGAATTATAAGCAGCAAATGATATGAATAGATTAAGCTAAGAATAAGGGATATTTTCACCAAATCCATCTTAAACAAATATACGTTTGAACTTTTTAGAAAATGTTGATGAACAGTTTTTAAAAAATGAAAATTCTTATTATTGCTAATTTTCTTTGGATTATTTTGGAATGAATAACAAATTGAGACAATATTGCATTTTAATAAATGAATCTCGTGTTTTTTAATATGCTGTGTATATATTTGTATAATTTACAAACTATAATTAGACATCATTTTGTATAATCATTTTGATAATTAAACCTTATAATAATGAAGAAAGTGGATTTGGGCTTAGTCTGAAAGATGATTAAATCTATAGTATTTTGATTGCAGCAGATGTAATATTTTGCATCCATCAGGTTATTTCAATAGTATCATATGGGTAAGAATAATTTCTATATTTAGATTATGGAGTTGTAAATATGGGTATTATAGAAACCCTATAGCATTTATAAATGGAATTGCCTTATTTTTTGCATTATTTTTAAGGCAATCTTACTTTTATTCTTTAAGAATACTATTCTTACTTGAGTATTTTGTGTAATACAAAATTTTAAGAATAGTTCGAAAATTTTGTTTAACAATAGAGCATTCATTTATTTCAATTTTTTATATAACCATAATAATTTGTTTCTTCTTTTATGTTTTTGCTGTAATTGGATTGTAAATATGGACTGGAATCTTAGGAAACTATTGCATAAATTCAAATAATGAGGTAGATTAATATCCAACTCGATTATGTGGATATGGTAGAAGTTGTTCAATTGGTTATGAATGTAAATTGGGCTCTTATGAATAACCATATATTTAATATTCACATAATTTTACTAAATTTGATTATATCTAATAATCAATGTCTAGTTTATTTATTGTTCATTTTATTGAAGGATGGGTAGAAATAGAATAAAATTTAGCTGATTCATTTAATAAATATATGAGTACAGGTTATTTATGGACATATATTTTTATAAGTTCATTCTTTTTATAAAATTTGGTTGTTGCCATATTACTTAAACAATCTCAATATGAAATGCATTTAGATGATCCAATTTAACCAATTTTATTTTTTAATAGTCATACTAAAATCTCTTTATCAACTGAAAAAAGAAAGACTGTTTTTTAGACACCTAATTATCTTAGTAAAAGTAAACAAAGAGTTATAATAATGTTGATGAATTCAACTAAAAGAAGCAATGAATCACGAAAAATAAGAATAATGATTAAATCTATTTTAGGATCAAAAATAACTCAATATTTTTATAGTATATTATATTTAGCCAATCTTTTTGTTTTATCTCTAAATGATGAATCTGCATCTAAAAATGATTTAGAAGGAACATTAGCTAAAGTGAATGTATTTTTTTTAGTAATTTACTTAATTGAAGACATAGCTAAAATTTATATATGGAAATAAAAGGAAAGTAAAATTATAATTGTTATGGAATTTTTATGTGATTTTGTATGTTTAGTAGTTCAATTAAATTAATTAGGACATCCATTTATTTTAAATACAATTAAAGGAATAAGATTATTATGGGTTTTTAACTAATAAACAAATTGGTCAAATTATAGAGTTTTATTATCAGCTCTTTGGAAATCTTTCAATAATATTCCCATAATGATTTTAATTTTATTTGTTTATGGATTAGTGATAGGTTTAATGGGTAGAAACTTTTTTGCTGGATAATTAAGATTTAATGAACTAGGATTTTATGATTTAAATGGTTCATATATTCCAAGAGCAAATTTTGATAGTATGAGAGAAACAATCACATCATTATTTATAATAATATGTTCAGATTAATGGTAAACCATATATTATACAACTTTGGAAACAGGATCTTGGATTCCATATGTTTTTTTCATTTTTGTTTAATTTATATGCAAATTTTTGATACTACCTTCATTTTTGACTTTAATGCTTGATAATTATGAAGATGCTAAAAATGAAGCTGATCTTTCAAAAGCCAGAGCAGCAAAAGTTATTTCAACAATTTAGAATAAATCTAGAATTGTACCTACAAAGGAAACTTCTTTGTTATAAGTTAGTAATTCATAATCTGAAAAAAAACGTTTTTTTGGAAGATTATCAAAAATATCTGATGATAGCGAAAAAGAAGATGATAATTCTAAATCACATTCAATATTGAGAAGATAATAATCGAAATATTATTAAGTTTAAATTTTCAAAAGTGGAGAAGATTCCTAAGTATTACCTAATGCAATTTCACAATAGAATTTTAAATAATATTTAATTAACTCTTCAATGTTTATATTACATAATAGATCAAATTTAAGAAAAAAATTACATTATTTTATTTAACACAAATATTATGATTGGGGAATGAGTTTCATCATCTTATTAAATTTAATTTTATTAGGATATGATAAACCTCTCAGATAACATAATTTAACTCTAGATGTATTTAATTATATCTTTACTGGTCTTTTTATATTAGATGCTCTAATAAAAATCTTAGCTTAAGGTTTCTATTGGAATAAATTAGAACCTCAAAAATCATATATATTGAACAATAACAATTAATTAGATTTTGTAATCCTGGTTGTTAGTTCAATTGATGATCTTAATATTTACTAGAACTAATATCTTAAAGCATTTAGAGCTCTGAGGACATTAAGAATTTTGATAACGTTAAGAGTAATTAATTTTGATATATATAGAGAGGTTCATAAAATGAATAACTAAATTTGATTTCCAGATCTTTATTATAAACCATCTCATTGCTTTCTTCAATGATTTTTGTTACTGGTGTTAGTCTATGGATTTTAAGTATTATTTGCATGACAATTTGGAAGGGTAAACTCTACTTTTGTTCATAAGTATCACTCAAAGAGTTCAAAGAAATCGTCACTTCAGAAGACTGCTTAGCCAAAGGAGGATAATGGATTAATAATATTAGCAATTATGATACACTTTAAGATTCTCTGCTTTGTCTCTTCAGATTAATTATCGGAGAAGGATGGACATAATAAATGTTTAGTGTATCAGACATTACTGATAGAGGACTCAATCCTAAAATTAATTCATCATCTTAATATTAGTTATTGTTTTATGTATTGATTTTTTCACTTAATATTGTATTACTCAATCTAATCAAAGGTTTGATTATTAACAATTACAGAACAATTAAAGAAAATATTGCTAATTTTTCATAGTTAAATGAATACCAAAGATAATGGATACAATTGATGCAAATAATGCAAAAGAAAAAATTAATCAATATCATCCCTAAACCTTAAAATAAATACAGAGTGTTATGTTATCATTTGGCTAATAATAACTATTTTGAGTTTGTAATTTTAATTTTACTATTAGCCAATTTAATTTTGTAATTATTCATAGTTATTTAGTTGTTCAACTTTTAGTGGTAAATAAAATTCTACAACACAAGAGGCATTATTTGGAATGAATATTTTCTTTATAGTAATTTTCCATATTGAATTGTTCATAAAATTACTGGCTTACTGGGTGCATTTTTTTAGAGACATATTAAATAAGGTTGATTTAATAGTTTTGATAATGACTGATATTCTGTTAATTTTAAGAAATAACTTTGATTTACCTAGACTCTATACAATTCCTCTTATAATCAGATCACTTAGAATCATTAGAGCAAATAAATTATTTAAATTCAATAAGTAATTGAGAGTCCTTATAGATGTAATCTAAGATCTGATACCGACTTTATTTAGTGTTATTGTTTTTATAGCCATTACAATAATTATTTATTCACTAATAGGTGTTTAAGCATTTTCTACTATTTGGAGCACTTCATCAGATCCACAATATCCATATACTATGGAAGAAAATTAAAGAACTAAATCATTTTCAAATTTCTTAGATGGTGTTTTGATTTTAATCGATATATCAACTGGTTAATATTGGTCTTTGTATATGACAGATTATACAATTGATACTTAGGGCTGTCATACTTAAACTCCAGAATAATTATAATTAGAAGGTGCCAGAGGTTGTAGTACAATCTTTGGTTACTTTTTCTTTATCAGTTATCTAGTGTTAATTAGAATTATCATGACTTCATTATTTTTAGCTATGATAATTGAATCATATTAAGAATGTCAATTAGAAAATACAGCAGCTATAAATCCTTATTAATTAGAAGACTTTTTACTTAAATGGTCTGACTATGATCCTCAAGGTACAGGTTGGATAACACCAGAAGATTTTGCATTTTTGATGTTTGAAATTAATCCCCCTTTAGGTTTTAAAGATGAAAATTCATAATATTATGATTTTACTTCAAGTAAATTAAGAAATAATATTATTTTTAGAAAATCAAAAAATAAAATCTCATTTATATAACCATAAAAAAAAAATGAGATTATTTAAAACAGAAATATTTCAAAAACTAAGTGATTATCAAGTTTAAATATATTAAAATTAAATGGTTCATTTTAAAGATATTTGCATTCAATTAGCTTATAATGCAATAAAAAAGAAAAATGATCTTAATGGAATCGAATAAATTGAAGATAAAATTATTCTACGTTAAATTCGAAAATCTTGGGAATCTAGATATCAAGATTTGATTGGAAAAAAAGCATAATAATTCGCAATAGATATTTTTGCCATTAATTCCATTACTGATATTTTGAGAGGGTATTAATGAACTTTATTTAGAGTTATTGAGAGAAGAAAAATTAAGAAAAGAATTAAAGAAATGTAAAAAGAAAAAAACTTAAAATAATTAGAAATTAATGAAAATGCATATATTACAAATAAAACAATAATTGAAAGATATAAAGGAAGAAAAAAGAGTTAAATAAGAAAAAGAGTATTTCCTTTTGTTTAAAATAATTCATTCAGAAGAAATAAATTTAATAATGAAGGAGAATCAGCCTTCCATCGAACAAGGAAATCTGGTTATTAAAATTAATAATAATAATAATAAAAAATTAATGAAGATAAAAGTTGGTTATCAAATTTGAATTTTTATATTGATCCCAATGAAATGTGTAATGGATTTCCTATGAAAGTTGTTTATGAAACACAAAAGATAGATTTTCCTCCAATCAAATCAGATAAAAGTTTAGGAACTCTTTATTTATCTTAAAGTGAAAAATAAGTCAAGAAACAGGGAGGTTACATTTCTGAAAGATGTTCAGATGAAGAAAACTAATAGGACAGCATAATTTAAAATTTCAAGAAAAATGATATGTTTGAATGATATTATTATTTTAATTCAATTTATTTTGGTATTTCTTACTTTATTTTTTTTATTTATTTATGTAATCATATTAAAATGATATATATACAATGTCTCCTTACTTAAATAATTAAATTGCTTTAATATAAATATATTTTTATTGAGTTATATGAGGAGAACACAAAAAAAGAAGAAAATAAATGACAAATTAGGATAATTACTCTTCAATTGTTTAGTACGGATGTAATAAATAATTCTGAAGAACAAAATTGAGCCAACATAATTTAATCTGGTTTTTTCAAAAATCCTTCTTCTAATATCTGGCTTATAAGAAATACAATTAATTACATCAATCGATATTTAAAATTAGTCTTCAAAGCTAATTCAAAGTTCACTATTGTCTTTACTATAAAAATTTACTATTAATTTAATTAAATATGAGAGAGATGAACTATTTTTGATATTATTGCTCTCAATTGAAGTTATATATTTTTTGGCAGTGATAATTGTTTATTTTGATAAGAAAGAAAAATTTATTCTGGTAGGATAATTTTACAAATACTTGCAGAATATTTTTCATTAGATAATTTTTCTCCCCACTTTAAATATTTCATTTAATTTTGCAATTTCTTAAAATTACTTAGAAATGTCAATTATTGGAATAATATTAGGTTTAGTTTTAGAAATAATATATTGTTTTTGTAATATAAAAAATAGTTTAATTGAAATTGAAGGTTGTTACTCCTAAAGGTCAGCTAATTTGTTTTAATTACTTATGTAGTTTATTATTTGCTTTGTAGTGCAAAATAATTATTAAAATTAAGTAGCCCCTATTCTTTTGCTTTTTTCTAGATTTGTTATGATTACATAAAGGATTAATAGTTATCAATACAACAGTTGGTACTATTTACAAATTACTAATTTCGTAATATCTTACATTGTAGTACTTTTAACAAATCAATATTGGTATGATATGGTTTTGATATACATTTTATTTATTAGTATTTAAATTTCAATTCGTTAAAAAAGATTGGGTGAAGAATTATTTTCGAAAAACTCTTAACCAAATTTATTCAAATACAGCATTTATAACAATCTTGAATTGGTTAACAATTTTAGGTCATTCTCGCATTTTTTTACAAAAATTTAAGAATAAAGTGTTTTAAAGTATTAAAAACATGTTCTAAAAGATGGAAATATCCCTGAAAGATTAACTGTATTATAACATGTCTTCAAATACAAGAAAATTCAGCTCTATCTAAATTTAATTAATATAGAGAAGATAAATTTAAGCTACTTGCAACAATTAACTTTAGAAGCCAATTTATTAAATGTTATTCAATCTTGTGAGAAATTAATTACATCTCCTCTTAATGTTAATCTATACATAAAAACATTGATTTTAGAACAATCAAATTTTCAACTTTTAATTAATTTTATTGATTTAAAAAGTTAATTTTATATATTATTGGCAAAAGAGTAAGCCATGGATTAATATCTAAAGTCATTTAGAATTCAACTTAATAAGATCTTAGAAACACTTGAAAAATATAAGAATATATATGAAAAATAATATGATATTCAAAATGGAAGATTATTAGAATTTAAGAATTCAGATTAAATTTCAATTAATATTGTATCTTCATTTTTATTTGTATTTTACAGCAACTATTATAAGGTAATTTTAAAAATATTATGATAGGTTAAAGAGCTCTAGAAAAAATAAAGTGACCTTTTGGCTTATGATAAGATTATGAATATGAAATTTCAGAAAAGTAAATATATTTAAATTATAATAGATGAGGCCTTTTTATTATCATCAAGCTTTATAAAGGATTCAAATAACATAATTAATAAAAATAATAAAAGGCTTCTCTAAATTTTAGGTGGATAAATGGAACCTAAATAACTTATAGAATTGTTACCTTAATTCTAAAAAACTGTTTATAATAGTTTTGTCAGTTAATATTTATATTAAGGCTTAGATATAAATTAGCCTTTGACTTTATATTTTTATAAAAATGAGTATTTGGTTGAATGTAATTTATACATTTATGTTACAATAAGCAAAGATGATATAATCTTGTAAAATTTATTGGTGCTTAAAAACTAACCTAATCATTTTGCAATATTTGATTCAGAAGGAAAAGTATTAGGTATTTCCTAATAAATATACGAATTTTTAATTTCAAAAAGTGATAATGTTTTTACTAAAAAGTTAGTAGTTTCTGAATTCATATAGTCAGGCATGATATAGTATTATCTTCCAGAAATATATTCTCATATTTAAGATTTGGCAGCTCAATATTAATTAGGAACATTTTAATAAACAGTGAATATTTCTTCAAGATGGTAATTTCCAGTAAATCATAAAAAATGCCTTGAATAAACTTAAGCATTAGGACTTGTAAATGATGAAGGAACTATATCATCATAATTTAAAAAAATCTTTTATTCATCATCCACAAAAAGATTAGTTTCTTCAAAATAACATAAATTAACAGATGAAATGCCTATCATAAAAAATGTGAAAATTAAGATTATGCAAAAATAAATAATGAATCAAATACAAGCACTTGTTGTTCCTCCTTCTAGGATGAAGAGTATAGATTTTGAAGGATCTTTAGAATTTGTATAATAAAAATATATAGAATCAGAGACTAACTACTTTGTTTTGAGATATAAATAAATAGAAGAATTTTAATAGGAAAAAATAACCTAGATTCCTTTAATAGAAGATATTTAAAATTAATCATTAATTATCAATGAATAACAATTTGAAGGACTACAATCTGATTATGAATTCATTTCTAACCTAATAAAAAGTAAGAAATTATACACTCCTTTAAAATATAACATTTGGATTGTCATATTAATGATTTTAGTAACCACAGTTGCTTTAATTGTAAGTTATCAATTAAATTATGCTAATATGATTAACTATCAAAATGATGTTAATTTTTTAAATACTCCTTAGGCAATGACATTTAATATTGGAGCTTCTTTTATGTTAATGTGGAATTAATATTGTATTTAAAACAAGCTTTATATTATAAGTCCCTTTTTAGAATATAAAAGATAAAATTAATTGATATATGTTTTTGATTTTTGGGGAAGTGTTCATGAAGAATATTCAATGAATCTCAGTAGAAAAAGTATTTAATTGGGTTTTGAAAACATCGATTTAATAAGCTATAAAAATGATATAAAAGTTTAATAATATTTGGATTATTATGAATTTTATGCAATAATGAGAGAAGCTTTGGTTAGATAATTTAAAAAGACAGATTTTAAGAATATTTCAACTTTTGATCCAGATATACTTAAAACAAATGGGATAATTCGTTAAAATATGTTAAAGATATACAAATTCCACAATTTTATATTAGATGAAGTGATTAAATCTACTGAAGATTCTTTTGATTAATTTGAGGATAGGACATTCATCTTTTGTGTATATTCTTCTATGGTAATATTAATTCTGATAATTGTTTTTTTTATTGTCAATTGTAAATTGTTAAGGACAGAAACCAAGCTTATACGATTGCTATAATATTTAAATATTAAAATTATTTAAGAGTAATTAGAAATATTAAACTATTAGAAAGAATAATTATAAAAATTATTATTGAATCAAATTTAATAAAAAGATGAACCTCTTGTTTAAAAATAAAGTGAAAAAATTATTACAAATTAAGCTAAGAATAACCCTTTAAGCAAATTAGATCATTATAGTGAAAAGTACACTTTATTAATAATTTTATCATTGATAGTAGGTGTTGAACTTATATTATTTATATTTGGCTCCTAATTGGTATCCAAATTATATAATAGTTAATATTAAAGTAGTCTTATACTTACAATGAAATATTTGAAATTGAAATCAAGGCTTGATTCTGCTGTAATTGTAGGAGAAGTTATAAAAACTGAACATCTCATTTAAAACAATACTTCTATTGAATATATTAATTAAACTGATCATGTTGAATTCTTTTTCAATAATATTGATGTTTTGTTGAATCTTTCAGATTAAATTAATAATGAACTTGTTATTACAAGCTCCTATAATTAAACATTTTAATAATAGTTGATTGACATTTTTAATGATGATCTTTGTACTTACTACTCTAGTATATTGAGTTTTTGCAAAATAGAAAATATATAAAAAGAATATTATGAAAGTGAAAATTATTAAACATTAATTGATAAAGGCATATATGGAATTATTTAAGACTTAAATAAATTATCTAAATAAGAATTCAACTTTGAGCAAGTAAATTAACGTTATGAATATGATTAGAGTCATTCAAATTATTTTCTAAAATTACAAATACATGGCCATTTATTTTTGCAATACTTTATTGAACTATAAACTTGCATTTATTTTTGCTTTTTAGACATTTTTACAGAGACTTAGATATTAAGTAATAAATTATCGAATTAAATATTGATTTATTTAATCTCATCATCTGTGGCGTAAATATTACTTATAATTTAGATTTCTTATCTTTACTTCATTTTTATCAGGATATTGGATTAACAAATAATATAACAGAATAAATCAGTTGAAATTGATTGCTACTTTGTTTCCACCTACTTTAATTTAACAAAAAGGGTTTAATAAATTGTTGTACTCCCAACTAATACAGATTAAATGAAATTTAATACTTGTGTTTCAATTTTAATATAAAAAGCTATTTAAATTAAAATTAAATGATTGACAAAGTACTCTTAAAGACTTATAAGTAATTGAAAGCAATTTCAAAACATTACATTCTAACATTGAATGAATTAGTATTTGAACGAAATTCAGATCACATTTTATAAATTATAATTGTCTAAATTTTTATGGTTCTTCATGAATTACAACAGATTGAACTTTCAAACAACCCTAATTTTAATTAGTATAAATATTCAATATTTAGCTTAATTTTAGAAATTGCAAATCGATACAGGATTACTTTTTTATTATCAACTAACTCATCTTCTGTATTTTATGTAATGGCTACAATTATAATAACTTTCTCTGTTTGTATCAACATACTGACAATTAGTTATATGAAAAAACTAATACAATCCAATTCAGTAACCTATTATTTAATGTTTATTAATCATTATTTGCTATTTATTCCAATCTTTTATGCAGCTTTTCAAAATTTATCCCTATAGTCAATTAATGAAGTATCTATCATTTGCATGATTTTATCATTAACTATTGAAGTCTTGAATATTTCATTCAATACAAAGCTTTATTTTATAGAAACTGAAGGAGCTTACTTTTCAACATTAATTCATTTTATAATTATGTTCTTTAACATTTCATTTTGTTTAATCAAAGCAATTATACCATAAAGCATCTTAATTATTTAAATAATACAAATTATACTCAAGATTATTTATTGCTCCATCATTATTGAAAAATAAGATCATAATACAACTTTTTAATTATCAATATAAATTATTATAATTATTTAGATACTATTAAACACTTTTAAATTAGATTGGTGTTAAATGATGATTTATTTTATCTTAGGTATTACTTTAATAACTGCAATTAGATAAAAGATTATTTTATCTTATATATTAGATAATAATCAGTTATCTTTATTAAAATTTTAAATTCATAATTTAGTTCAATCAAACAAAAAGAAAAAGATTATTGAAATTTTAATAGCTTCATAAATCAAACAAGCTAACCTTAATATTTTTCAGATTATAAATAATTTTGATAATTTTGATTAGAAAATTTAATACATTGATTACTTAAAAAATAAAAATTGTATGTAAGGACTTTTACTGTTATCAAAAATTAAATCTGAATAATTCTCATATCTACAGAAAATAAAATTATAAACAATTAAAAAAATATTCAATTCTCATTGCAATCGTTATTATAATCAATAAGAAGATATAAAAGTGGCCACCAAAGTCTTAATTGTCGAAGATAAAGTGATTATGATTTTAAATAAAATATCAAAAATAAAAATAGATTTTTTACTGCAATTAAAAAGTGATTAAGAGGAATAAGCTTATATAAATTCAATTTTAAAGAGCTTAAATAAAACTACATAAGAATTGTAAAATTACAAAAATTAATTTGAAAATTTAATTGATTTAAATCAATAAAAAATGAAATTTCTATCCAAAAGTGATATTCTAACTATCAAACATATAGCTAACTTTTATCAAAATTTTTATTTTGATTCAGAAAAAGTATTTATAATAAATGTTAAATTAGGCCTCATAAATAAGAAGTAGAATGATTGATAAAATTTAATGGAATAAAATATTAAATCTATAAATTGAAGCATGTATTTTAAAGACATTTATAAATTAGGTTAATGCTTCGTTATACAAATTAGCTATTAGAGGGAATTTGGAAAGATTTATAAACTTAATACTTAAAGATTAAAATAAACATTTCCAAATCTCAAAATTATACCACAAAATATGTTAGATATACTACCTCTATTTTGGAAGGATTCTTATTTTAAATTAATTAAATCTTATTTAGAATCATCATAGAATTCTAAGAATATAATAATAGGAGTTTTAAAAAATGAATAATTTATTTAACCATGCCAATTTAATCTATCATACTAATTAACAGATGATGATATTATAATTAATCAATTTATTATAATTGAAAAATTGACTCCGTAAACATTATGGTTTAATTCCGATGGTTAGATACTTGGAATTTCTAAAGAAATTTATGAACATTTAATTTTAAAATCTGAAAATGCCTATACCTAACAACTAAAGATCAATGAATTTTTGGAAAATTCCATGATTCAATTCTATATTAATGATATTTATTCTTAAGTTTTATAATTTTAGAATTTAACTTTGCAAAACTAATTTACACTAAAAACATAGACTTAATGGAAATTCCCATTAAATCATAAAAAATGTTTTGAAAGAGTAAAATAATTTTATCAAGAGGAAATTTAATTAACTTCCAGAAAATCATTACAATAATTATTTTATTCTTAATCTACTAAAAATATGTTTAATAATTTTAAATCAAAAGTCACTATAGCTTAAGCTACAGATCCTAAAATTTAAAATATTCCAATAAAAATGATAAAACCTAATTATCAAGAATAAATATCAAAATTAGTGATCAGTTCTAAATCTATCAGTATAGATATTGAATATGAATTAAACTTTTAAAAATATGAATAGATTTAAGGTGATTAAATAGTATTATTTTCTATTAACTTTTTAGGAGTTGAAGGATTAAAAAGTCACATATCTTAAGATTAATACATTTAATAAGGTCTTAATAATCTAATAAATAACATATAATAATGTGATTAATAAAATAATTTGGAACGAACATAAACATATGTTTAAGGAGAGAATTTAATAAATCATAAACGTTCATATAAACATATTAAAATTTCATTGTTTCTATTATTAATTGTTTCAATAATCCTAATAGTTTTATCTTATTTTAATATTTCGACAAATTAAAAAGATATATAAGTTTTTGAATATTATTATGATTATGCAATTTATCCATAAGCAATTACATTTGTTTATGCAGCTTTATATTTAAATTAGTGGAATAGATTGTGTTAAATTAATAATATTTATAACTTATCTGATTTTGTGGAGAATTCAAGATTGGGATCACTTGAATTTGTGAATGGAATATTTTTAGTAAGATACAATTAAGATGCAATGGGCTCTTATCTTTTAAGTCTTGATATAAATTAGGAAAAGATTATTGTTGATTTTTATATTAATAATACTCTTGAAAAGGATGAAATGGATTATTTACAATTTTTTGATATAGCAAGAACAAAAATGGATAAAATGCATAGAGAAAATTTAATTAATTATAAAACACCTTTAGAAGATTATTCAACTCTAAATTCATCAAATTTTATAAGATAAAATGTTATAAAAATATTTGTATTTTGTGATATTGCAATGGAAGCTTTAGTTTAAATCGTACTAAATAAAATAGAACAATCAACTTTACAATTTAATATAATTTTAATTGTTGAATGTAGCTTAGCTTGTATAATTATTTTAATTTAATCAACAACCATGATCTGGTCTTCAGAAATAAAAAATAACATTTTCTAACTATTAAGTCATTTAAGTCATGATACAATAAATGATATGATTATTTAATTAGGTGGAATACATTCTTATCATACTATGACCTCTACAACTTAAAATTAATCAACAACCAATAATTAGTAATAAAATCGTCTCATAAAATCAAAATCTAATGCTTAAATCAATCATAAATTAACTAACCATAAATATAAATCTTTAAAATCATTCATATTACCATTAACCTATTTTGTTATATTCATTACTTTAAGCTTATCTGTATCATTCTTACATTTAGAATACTATTCTTAATATAAGTAGTCTTTGAGAACCACTTTTTAATTTGTTAAACTCAAGAAAATATTTGATAGTTCAGTATTATTAGGAGAATTAATTAAAACTGAATACTTAATAAATTCTGATTCATTAAAATACATTAATTAAACAGAAATTATATCTTAATTTTTTAATTATACTGATTAGTTGTTACCAATTATCAATGATATAATTGATGAAGTTATGGAAAATGATATTTTTAATACATCAACATAAAATATTATTATGACAGCGTTGTAAGGAAATCTATGTGAAAATTTTCCTAAATTTTATTATTTTTGTAATATTTCCTCCGATTTAACCTACAGTGAAAAAGATATTACTTATATGTATTTAACTTAGGGAATTAGTGGGATGATGTAAAAATATTAAAATTTATTACAGAGTGAATTTTCATATGAAAGAGACTCTCTCTAATATGAAACAGATATAACACTATTATAAGAATATTTAGATTCATAAACTCATTAAAATATATTTGTTCAATATTTTTATGATATGGAATACTTAGTCTATACTAGTTTCAATTATTTTTATGAATAAACTATGACAATAGGCTAAGAAGTAAAAGATAAATTAAGTAATTTCTTCTTATACTCAGGATTAATGTACGATTTCATATATAAATTTTAGATCATTGGCTATAATAAGCGTAGAATTTCTAATATGGTATTATATAGAAGATTAAGAATTTAGTTAATTGAAATTAATAATTACACTTCTTCCATAATCTTTACTAAAAAACAAAAACATTAATAGATTGGTTGTGAGAACTTTTACTTAAATTTATTGAATTATTAATTTATTTTATAATTATATAATTATGAAACAAATAAAGCCAGCCCCTTCAATTCCAAGTAAAATCAAAGGAAAAGAACTCATTTTAAAATCATAGAATATTTAAAAAATTAAATAATACGAATTCGATCATTTTTTAGATTAAGTTAATAAACCAAAAAGAATAGATAAATTTAGTGAATAAATTCCTCCTTTACCTTGCTAATTTAAACAGAAATAAGTAAAAGAAATAATAACTCTTCCTGAATTTATTTAAATGGAAAATCCTCCTCCTTTTGGAGGTGCATAAGCTGTTAATGATAAAGATGATGTANTTTTTAATTTGTTAAACTCAAGAAAATATTTGATAGTTCAGTATTATTAGGAGAATTAATTAAAACTGAATACTTAATAAATTCTGATTCATTAAAATACATTAATTAAACAGAAATTATATCTTAATTTTTTAATTATACTGATTAGTTGTTACCAATTATCAATGATATAATTGATGAAGTTATGGAAAATGATATTTTTAATACATCAACATAAAATATTATTATGACAGCGTTGTAAGGAAATCTATGTGAAAATTTTCCTAAATTTTATTATTTTTGTAATATTTCCTCCGATTTAACCTACAGTGAAAAAGATATTACTTATATGTATTTAACTTAGGGAATTAGTGGGATGATGTAAAAATATTAAAATTTATTACAGAGTGAATTTTCATATGAAAGAGACTCTCTCTAATATGAAACAGATATAACACTATTATAAGAATATTTAGATTCATAAACTCATTAAAATATATTTGTTCAATATTTTTATGATATGGAATACTTAGTCTATACTAGTTTCAATTATTTTTATGAATAAACTATGACAATAGGCTAAGAAGTAAAAGATAAATTAAGTAATTTCTTCTTATACTCAGGATTAATGTACGATTTCATATATAAATTTTAGATCATTGGCTATAATAAGCGTAGAATTTCTAATATGGTATTATATAGAAGATTAAGAATTTAGTTAATTGAAATTAATAATTACACTTCTTCCATAATCTTTACTAAAAAACAAAAACATTAATAGATTGGTTGTGAGAACTTTTACTTAAATTTATTGAATTATTAATTTATTTTATAATTATATAATTATGAAACAAATAAAGCCAGCCCCTTCAATTCCAAGTAAAATCAAAGGAAAAGAACTCATTTTAAAATCATAGAATATTTAAAAAATTAAATAATACGAATTCGATCATTTTTTAGATTAAGTTAATAAACCAAAAAGAATAGATAAATTTAGTGAATAAATTCCTCCTTTACCTTGCTAATTTAAACAGAAATAAGTAAAAGAAATAATAACTCTTCCTGAATTTATTTAAATGGAAAATCCTCCTCCTTTTGGAGGTGCATAAGCTGTTAATGATAAAGATGATGTACAAATGTTACTATTTTAAGTAAACCATTATGGAAGAGAAATTATAAATGGAGTTGTTTTAATACTTGAGAATTAAGTAATTAAAACAAGAGGAATAAAAAGATAGATACTCTTCTATTCATGAAGACAATTATTCTGATACTGTTGTTACAATTGAGAATATTTAATAAGAGTTATAAAAAGAACATGATTAATATATAGAGAAGTTTGTAAAAAAATTAGAAGAAGAAAAGATAGAAAAGAAAGTATAAGAATTTGTAAGATTGCCATTACCAGAGTTATTAAGAATTCCAAATTCTTTTCCAATCCAGAAGAAAGTATTCGAATAAATTTTTAATAATACTTAGGATCAATATAGGGCTATGTCTGCTTAAGAAAGGAAATAAGTTTAAAATGAACATCAAACTAAATAATAGGAAATCAAAGCTGAAATTCCAAAAAAAAGCCTATAAGAAATGGAGAAGATGATTGAAGAAACTAAAAAAGATTATTTTAAAATTATTAGAGATTTAGATTTCTTAAATAAGGGAGCCAGATAATTAAAAAATGCTACTTCATAATAGTATGGAGTAAGAAAAAAAGTAGATGAACCAAATATTGAAAAATTAATTAAATAAGTTAAGGATACAATATGGTATACTGATGGTTTAACTAATGGATTTGATAGAGAAATGGCATTAATCTAATATAAAAATTCATAAGCTAAAGATTTAATTGATATTAATAAAGTACTTGAGTAATCAGATATTCAATAATAATATAAAAATCAAATCATTAGTAATAACATTTAAGAGATTTAACAAAAAATTGAAAGTAAAAAAGAATAATAAGAAGAAAAGAAATTAAATAATTCAAGCTTAATTTCATAAAAAACATAAGCATCAGCTAAAACTATAAATAAAGTTGTAAACTCTAAAAAAGGCAAAGAACTTTAAGATATGATGTCAGATGATTTATTTTGAATTTACTATGATTTTATTATAAATATTTTTTATAATAATATATAATAACATAAATTTAACAACATTGCATTTTAGAATTCAATTCTTCTTTTATATCATAAAGACATAGCTTAAAATGAACATTCATTTACAAATAAAAAAGAAAAATATTTTCCATCATTTTGAAATTTTTTAAATTAATCATTCAAATCAAATAAATATATATTAATAACAGACTATCTATATAATGGACAGCAATATTAATAGCATACCTATTGTGGAATAATAGTCTTCTTAAAGAGTCTAGCTAATTAATTAAAAAAATAACAAATTAGATTACAATCTACTTTTAAAGTATTCTTAGGTTTAGGGTTGTGAATTACCAAAAGTTGAAATTGAAATATTGTTAAAAATATTCAAAAGATTAGATTACAATAAATAAGGCTATTTGAGTTATCATGATATGATTGATCTATTAAAGGGTATGTAATTGTGAAGTGAAAAACTAGAATTCGGATTCTCTATTGATTAAAAATGCAAAGAAAAAATCTTTAAGGAAATTGAACTTAGAAATACATAATAATTAGATTTCTAAACAATTATATTTGTTGCAAAAGTGTGTAGAGATTTTGAATCAGAAAATAAACATGAAGACTTATAAATCCATTTTAATGAATTTAGTACAATTTAAAAACATATTTTAGTTGATGCATTCGTAGCATTAGGAGGAGAACCTGATTCAACTGGATATATTCATAAAAATAGAATAATTGAAATTTTAAAAGAGGAATTCGATTTGTAATTTGATGTAGATGAGTTTCTAGAATAATTAGAAGTATAAAATGATCAGATTGATTTTGATAATTTTAAAAGTCTCTTCAAGAATAATAATAAATAATCATTAAAAAAAAACAGTAGCTTACTTTCGGTATATTTTACAACACATATCATAGCTCTTTTCTTAAAGATCGCTTGTAAAATCTACTTCAAGTATTTCTACTGTAAAAATAAGAATGAAAGATTTCGAAAAATTTCTTTAAAAATTTGAATAAGAGGATTCTGAATATTTTAGCCAAGCATCTCCCATGAAGAAGAATTGAATAGTAATATGATATTAACTTAAAATTTTAATTTATTATAATTATCACGCTTATGTTGTTGCCAATTTAAAATTTGATAAAATTAAGTTAAGTGATTTCTATGCATTTTCTTTATATAGATAATTTTCACATAAAATTAATTTACACTTGATGAAATTGTCTTCTTCTATAGAAATCCAGATCCTTAATTTCAACCATAATCCTTTAGTAATTAAATACCCAAGATAACCTTTTGAAATTATCATAAGCCCTTTTTCTTCAACAGAAGTCAATGTATATTAACAAGATTACATTTCTTCCAATAATAAATCGTGTTGTCTTTTTAAATCTTCAATCATTTATAAAATAAAATATTAAAATAATATAAATCCTTATAATATAATATAAGTTTCTTTGCTTATAAAATAAGTTAGAAAAAGTTTAAAATATATTTTATAAATAAGTAGAAGAAAATTAAGAATAGTCAAAGAATTGGAATGAATTAAAATAAGTATAATTAAAGTTGGTTTTGATTAAATATTAGTAGAATTTGTTAATTAGGAAAAATATTTTAGATTTAAATTAAAAGTATTTGAGTTGACAAAATTTAGAAATTTGCAATTAATGAAGAAATTCAATATTTACAGGATGAGATTGATTTATATAAAAATAGATTTTAATAAAAAAATGATAACTCTTCACTTTTATTACAACATGGAGAAACCAATTTGTGAAAAATTTCAATTAATTCCTGTGAAATTTAGAAAGAACCTTTGTTAAAGAGTAAGAGATATAAAGGCAAGATAATAAAGAAAAAAAAAGAAAAAAGAAAGAGGAAAGTACAGAAGTTATAGTCTAAGTTTAAAAATTTGTGCGCTCAAATGGATTGAGGAAGGAAGAGATGAAAGAACTATAGCAGATGAATTAGATATACCATTAAAGAACATTAGAAGATGGAAAAAATAAGGTCCTTTTAGAAAGAAAGGATGTGGGCGCAAATCTATAGATTTAGAAATGGAATAAAAATTAGCTGCTTGGTGTCATGAAACAATATAAAATACTAATAAAAGAGTGTCTCGAGCAATGATTTAGACATAAGCTTTAAAAATGATTAAATAAGGAGTTGATTTCAAAGCAAGTAAAGGTTGGACAGATAAATTTGTGAGAAAATATAAACTAATTAGAAATAAAAGGATTTCAAAATCATGAAATATAATATTAAAATATAATAATATTAATGCAATCACCTCAGTTCTAGAAATCAAATGACAATTCATCAAAAAACGAATAATTTACTTACGGATGGTTACCAATTAAAAATGACATAGAATAATCAATTGTCACATATTTAGATCAGTTGGGAATTAATCAATTGACTTAAGTCGAAAAATATTGCAATTAAAGAAATTCATTATATTCTCTTGATACAGCATAAACACCACCAAAATCCTAAAGAAGAATTTCACTGAATTTAGATTCAGAACTTTTTTAAAGAAGAAGTTTTAGAATGTGTTCTGATTAGATATGAAATAAAAACGAAAGAATAGAGAGTAATTAGATTTTTATATTATTTATTTTATTTATCTCTGCATGTTCATAAAAATTTCTCAATTTCGATTTTCTTCAACAATTTTTGACTTAAAAGGAGAGCCAATCTAATTTCTGAAACCTAAATATGTGAGTAATTATCCACAAGACTTATTTAGAGTCAAATGGCTTCAGAAATTTTCTATAAAATGATTAGTATAGAAGGTAAATTCGAGAAAAATAATATTGATAATTTCCTTCAGTTAAAATAACGTGAATAAGAATTAAATAAAATTAAAAGAAAAGAGGTAAATTAATCATTCATATTGCTTAGTTTTTAATTATAGGTAAATTTATTTAAGATTTTACATTTTTTAGGAAGATCAAATGTAGGAAAATCAAGTTTATTAAATGCTTTATTAGGAAGAAATATTGCTGAAACTTCAAATTATCCTGGGAAAACTAGATCGTTAGATTTTTATAATTTAGGCTAATCTAAGGTGATTGTTGATTCTCCTGGTTATGGTTTTGCAAAAGGAAATAAAAAAGATGTTTAAAATTGGGGATATCTTATGCAATATTATATTAAAAATAGCCCTTTTTTAAAATAATCATATGTTTTAATAGATGGTGAACATGGGTAAATATATATTTTAATTATTATCAGATTTAAAGATGTTGATTCTATGACATTATAATTAATGTAAAGTTTAGAAAAACCATTTACAATTGTTTTTACAAAATGTGATAAAATTTCAAAAATTGATGAATTAGTTTAAAAAAGTAGAGAAAAATTAGATAAACATATCTATTCATCATAAGTTCTTCACTTTACCAGCGTGAGGTAATTTCAATTATATAATTTATAAGAAACAGAACTGGATTATTAGAATTGTAATAAAGTATAGCCTTTTATTGTGAATGAGTATATATATTTACATATATATATAAAATATTTATTAATAAATTAATGATTTAATTTATTCTTAGTTGATTTCAAAGTGAATAATTTAAAATTCATCTTTCTTGGATAAATATAACCGTTATTCGATATCTAAATTATATTTCCAAATAATGACTTAACAACTTATTATTGAATCTATAGAATTAAATTATATTTTGAATAGTGATATATTTTAATTCCAAATTATAGTGTTTACATATAAAATATATAAATGAGAAACTTAATTGTTGTATATTTATTAATGAAATTTAATAATAAAGAATTTTGGTATTATTTCAAATGCTTAATTGATATTGCTCTATCAGCGATAATTTATGGTTATTCAAAAGATTCTTTTATAGTAACTATCAATACAATTACAATCTAATTGTTAGGTATAATATTATCGCCTTGTATTGCAAAGAAATTTGGAAGAAAAAAGAGAAAATATTTGCAAATTATAATGTTATTTGCTTAATTGATTCAAATATTTTATTGTTGCTTTTATTTTAAAGAAATTTTGAGATACGGATATCTGTTAATTAAATTTTATGAGAAGCAATTGATAGATATTTTATAGAAGCAATTTAGTTTCATAAGTATAATAGCTTTGAATGCTCTTTAATTATTTTTGATGATATCTTGGAATGAATAAGGAGTTACTTATTTTTCAGTAGGTTATGCAACAATGTTGATTTTTAAAGAAAAACAACATGCTATAAAAAAGAAAGAGAAAATTAAGTTAGAAGAAATATCAAATATAGGTCTGAAACCTATAAGAAATTAAACTAGATAATCATTATTAATTAATCGAATAAGTGAATCTGTTAGTTTAAAATGGATGAATAAATTATAAAATTTTCCTGTAGGGATTGTAATAGTTAAAAAGGAAAATTTAGAAATATTATTTGAAAATGACCAATTATTATAAATTTTTGAAGCTGAAAATGACATAGGGAAATTTATATTAGAAAATGTGGAATGCACAATAGTTTAAAAGAAAAATTATTTTATACATTAAACAAGCATAGTTTTAGAGAAAAATGGTTTATTATAAGGTTCAGGTTCATTTAATGTAACATAATAAAAAATTTAAACTAAAATCTTCACAATAAAATAAATCTTAAATTTATTAAATTTAGGTCAATTAGAAAAATTTAAAACACGCGATGATTAATTAGAATTATCAGCGACATTTTGTAAAGGTAATGATGCATTTTTTGAAGAGAGAAATCTATTATTTAAAATTTCATCTGCATAGGATGAAAATGAATATTTAATAATAATATAGGATATAACATTGTAAACTAATTTCAAAAAGATTGAAACAAAAGAATAATTCATAGTAAAAATGGTAGATTCTTTTTCACATGAATTAAGAACACCATTAAATAGTGCAGAATTATTTTTATAAGGTTTAAGTTAAACAAATCAATTACCTTAATAATTAAAAGAGAATTTTATTGATCCTGCTAAAAATTCATTAAGATTATAAGCTTATATAATAAGAGATATAATTGATTTCACATAATTTAATTAGAAGATGATAAAATATGATTTTTCAGATTTTAATTTTGTAGATATCATATAAGAAATTAATGATTTATTTAAACTAATTTTTTAGCATAAAAAAATAGGATTGCATGTAAATGCTTAGAGATCAATTCCAACAGTGATAAAATCTGATTATTATAGAATAATGTAAATTTTAGTGAACATACTTTAAAATTCAGTTAAATTTAGTTCTAAAGGTTAAGTTGAAGTAGTTATATAAGGTTTTGATGGTTATGTATTGTTTAGTATATAAGATTAAGGTTAAGGAATAGAACCTGCAACATTATCAAAAATACAATAGAATTTACAAGATTTTGCATTAAATAGAAGTATATCATAATAACATGAATGGTAAGGTTTAGGACTATTGGTAAGTTAAATGAATTTAATAACATTGGCTCCTTAAAATAAATCTTATCTTTAAATTAATTCTAAGGGTTTGAATTAAGGTGTTGAAGTAAAATTTAGAATAAAAACTCAAACATAAGTTTTTACTTAATAATTAGGTCAAAATAAAACATTTAAAAGAGGATCTTTATCAACACCTAATACAGTACCTGATTTAAGTGAAGGTTTATAAGGTATAATAAATTAATTATATAAGGTTTATTAATAATTACTAATGCAGAACCTACAAATTCATCTTTTAAAAATATACCTGTAAAAGAACTTCCATCAGTAGCTGATTATTTTGGAAAAAGTTCGAATCAAATTTTAGGAATTTAAGGTTAAATAGAGACAGATCTATAAATATAAGGTATTAAATCATTATATATCAGTATATAGATTCCGATAGATTTGGTTTAACTCATCAACTTATATAAATACAATCTAATTTTAATCCAAAATTTTTAAATAATAATAAACATAGACATAATTCACTTGCGTCTAGAATGTAATAAAGAAATGATGATTAAAGTTAATTATAATAAAACTTCAGCAAAGTTAAATTTAAATTAAAATGTCAATGTTAAAGAGCATTATCAGTTGATGATGATTCTTTTAATTAAAAAGCACTTGAAATGATTCTTGGATAAATGGGATTTGAAATATAACTTGCATATAATGGTTAATAGGCTATAGATATTGTAAAATAAGCTAAAAAATGTGATGAAGATTGTTAACTATATGTATTTATATTAATGGATTGTTAAATGCCAATTTTAGATGGATGGTAAACAACAAAAAGATTAAGAAATATGATGAGCGGAAAAATCATTCCATCAATTCCTATCATAGGATTAACAGCCTTTAATGGTTAATATGAAATAGAAAAATGTTATGAAAGTGGAATGTAAACAGTGTTAACTAAACCATTGAATATTGATGATCTCAAATAAGCATTGATACGCATTTATAAGTTTGTATTATGATTTAGTAAAGTAATATTGAATTATTTTTTGACATGATGTAATTTTCAAATTTTCTTATCTCCTTATTCTGGTATTTTAAGCATTTCTTATTATTAATATATTATATACCTTTAATTTTCTCATCAAATGATGTATCATCTAAACTACTTAAATTAATTGACGGGAAATACGCCTTTGGATCAAAATAACCTAAATTTAATTATAATCAACCTTTTGCTATTAAGAAGTTTTATCTTAAAACTATTTCTTTCACTTTGTTATCATCAAAATAAATCATATCATCATAAGGATCAAATTCTTAAGTTCCAGGTTTTCCTAATCTTAAAAACTCTCGAATTTTCTCTGGATCTAACGATTATCCTTTAGGAATATTTTAAGTTGGTTTATAATTTATAACCTTGTATATTTATGACCAAGCTTCAGGATCATTTCTATCTAACATTTTTATTCTTAATTCAATATACATTTATCTAATAAATTAGCAAAATCTTGCATCACTTATTCAGGTTTTTGCATGTTTAATTTTTAAATAATTAATATATTATATAATGATTATACTTATCCTCATTTAATTATTACTGCATCTATTTAAAATAATGTTGGAACTTAACATAATAATCGCATTTTATAATCAAAAAACTAAGCTACTGGATTTTATTCTACATAAATTGTCTTTATATTTTAATTCAATTTCAATTATTTGAAATCCTTAAAATATTCTATTTTATTGCTATTTGTCTATTATTTATAATCAATACTTTCCAGAAAACTTAAAGATTTTATAATTAATCTATTCCTTAAACTTTTTTAATTCAATGTTCAATAATTGAAATGAAATTTTCAGCAATCTATAAATAATTCAAATTTTATAGGATTTGTATTTCAGGTTTAATTATTTAAATTTTATTACAAGATAAAGATAATAATTCTAAAGTGTTACTGATATTTTATTTTTCCTAAAAATAATTCTTGAAGTTGAGATAAACTATCAAGATTTTCAATTTCTGTAATTTTATTAGATGCTAATTCTAACATAATGAGTTCAGGAAATTCTAAATTTTAAACTATGTATTATAAAGAACATAATACCTTTTTGATTTTGTTACTTAATAAAAACAATTTCTTAAGTTTTTTTTAGTTATCTAAATTTTCTATTTTTTTAATATTATTGAATGATAAATCTAGGATGTCTAAATTGATTAATATTTCAATATTTTCAATCTTAATTAAACGATTATCATATAAATCTAATTCTTCAAGTATTATTATTAATTTTACAATCCTTCCAGTTTTTGGGATTAAATTTGTTCTCAAACATCATTGCTTTAAATTGATACATTTATCTAAAGCCTATATATTAGGAATTCTACCTTCAATACAATTTTATGAAATGAATTATTAATTCATCTTCTGGATTAATTTGAAAAGGATTGTTAACCAAGATATTTATACTAGATTTTTTATTTTTCTTATTCAAAATGTTGAACAACTACTTTTTTTGAAATTTATTTTTTCTTTTCAATAAGTTCGTTTTGTTATTATTTAAGTTATGCAGTATCATTCTATTGATTAGAGTTCATTTGTTAAAATTTCTTTTCTATTAAAAAATATAAAGATTATTGAGTTGAATTAGAGCTGTTGTTGTAATAGATAGTAAAATATGTTGTTTTAGTTTTTTAAAATATTATTAATTAAATAAATAAGTTTATGAAACATAGCAAGGAATATTAAATAAGCAAAGAAAATTTGAAAATAATTAGATAATCAGAATTGATTCAGAATACTGTTATATGGACTCATAAAAATTTGTTTCTTCGTTATTGTCAATCTTAGAATTATTATTACACAAGAGATGTAAATGAAATTCTTGCTGATGCTTCATCAAAAGCAGTAATTAGATATAAAGATTGGTATGGATATGATGATGATGTAAATTTAATAATCATTATAAGGATGAATACTTGAAAAGATATTATTTTACAGATGAATATCCATAGAAGGTCCAGTTGTTAACTGAATACTATAAAGTAAAATTAACCATATAAAAGAGTTTCATACAGATATTGCTAGATTATTTATGGAACCAATAGCGACCTTACTAAATAAATATTACGATAAGAAGCGTAAATATGAGTACTATAGGATTGCTCGTTTGATTGAAGAAGAAAATAAAAAAAATCCAAATCGACCTCCTAAAGGTATTGTAGGTGAAAGACCTTCTCCTGCAAATTCTTAAGAAACTTAAAAAGAAGAAGAATCACCTACAGCTACTAGAAGAATTAGAAATATTCAAATTTTGAAAGACTTGAGTTGGTTAAATAAATCAAGATTATTAAATAAATAAAAAATTGATATTTCATGTACACTCTAAGAAATTTGCAAACATTTAAGTAACTAAGCTTTTGAATAATCTTCTCTATTTATTTAAACAGGAAAAACTGAAGAATTGAAATTAAATAAGTTTCTAACTTATATCAATTAATAAGTTAAGAAAACTTAAATTAAAAGTGATTCTTAACATTAAAAACCTTAAAAGAAATTAAGTTAACCACACGAATAATTAATTTAAACTTTAATTTAAAAATAATAAGAAGAATCTAAATCAAGATTTGGTTCACAACATTCTAAATAAAATACTGAATTATTACTCTAAATGAATAGATTATCAAAAGATATCAATGTTAATTTTGTGAGAAATCAAGTTGATTCTATCTTTAAAAATAAATAATAATATAATGACAATCCTTAAAGTCTTACAAGAGTTGATCAAAATGAATAAAATAAATAATAATCTAATCCTAAATCTAAAACTATTATTTAACATTAACCAAAGATCTCAACATAGCTTTTCTTAAAAGATCTAAAAAGAAATGTATTATCAATCCCTTAATTACTAAATAATGCCAATCAAAATAATATACCTTCTCCTACTACAAATACTCATCAAAAAACCTCCAACATTAATCAACCCAATATTGGTAATTTATTTTTTGATTATTCTTTTTAGGTAAATTAAATTTGAAATAAATATCTAAAATAATGATAGAAGAAGAACCTACAGAATAAGAATTAAAATGGAAAAATGGATCATAAACACATAGACCTCTTACAGGAACTTAAAATTTCTTTTCCAATAGAAATAGTCCAACTATCTCTAGAGGTACTTAAAATGATATCAAAATTAATAAAATGAAATAAACACCTACAACTTCTTAATAAACAAACTAAAAAACAACAAAATAAACAGGTTCTTCAACAAATAGAAAATCTTCTCAACCTAACATTCATATTCGATATACATCCAATTAAGATAAAGTCATTAATATCAATATTAATATTAATGATAATCCAGAACTATAGAAATGTAAACTTTTAATATATTTTCATTAGAATAATAACAAAAACATAAAAAAAATTAATCAGAAGGAAAACCTCTCTAATTAAATACTAATATACCTGAGACTTAATAAGAATATGTTTGCTTAACTGATAGAGGTGGTGCTAGTGAATTTCTATTTAAAAATAGTATTGCTGCTTCTTGTTAAAATTCACCCAAGACATCAAAATTAAAAAGAGTTAGTAGTGGAACTACAACTTTAAAATGTTCAATGAGTACTAAAAATTCCTTAATCTAATAAATGATATCTTAAGTTACCAAGCAATAACAGAAATAAGAAATTCTTTCCTCTTAGTTTAGAAAACAAAATTGAAAATTAGCATTTTATTATCAAATTAATATGTAAAATAATGATCTCTCAAACTCTCTTTACTTTTCCAATCGGTCCTAATTTAAATAAAACATTTATCGTGGATATTTTATGCTTAAGAATACAAATATTAGTATCCTCGATACCAAGAATAAATTAAAATATGAAAACAATCGTACGGAACTCAATGAATCTTTCTTCATTTCTAACTCCTTATAATAAATTTCAAATAAAAGGCCTGCTGTTCACGATAATTTGTCATACATTGAAGATTCATAAGAACAAAAGATTCTCAAAAAACCTTTGCAAGGACATCAATTCGCAGCAAATTTAAAACCTGCTTTAAAACACTAATAAATATTACCATAACTATCAACTACGCAATAAGTTGTTAGTTTAAAACTATTGAGTCGTTAATAGAAGGTTAAACCAATAATTAAATAATAAAAGAGTTAGGAACATATTATTTAATTGAGATATCTGAACAAACAATTTGAAGAATTGTAAAAAGGATTAATTTTAAAATGCCTTTATCTTAGTACAAATGATCGTGATTTATCTATTGATAAAATCGCAATTATGAATTTTGAAAGTATGTTTGTAACCATTTTTTTAAGACTTTTTGATTTAATCAAGGAAAAACTTTTGGGATTTCAGAAATGAGATGAAAATTTGTCCTTCCTTTCTAAGAGGCAGCATTTTTGAGTAATGTGAAAGCCCATATTGTCCATGTACATTAAGAAATGATTTAAAAAATACTTTAAAAATGTAAATTAATTATTTTAATATAAGTTTATCTAAGACTTACTTGATTGTATTCTTATTTAATAGCTAAGCTTTTGCTCAAGTATGGTAAAAATATTTATTTTATAATGGATTTTTTATTGATGCCATGTATTTGAGTAAAAATCAAACATAACCATAGTAATAACTTGGAGGAATAAAAATTAATCAAATTATAAGAGATTTTAGTAAATTTAAAATTACTAGAATTCTTCATTTTGACTCAGTAGATATGACAAACACATTTCCTAATATTTCAGTTGAGCAATTTCAAAATAAATTTGCAATTTTAGATACAAATATTGAAACAATCTTATTTTTATTTTAATAACTCTAAAATCCTAAATAATTTGATTCGAAACTCCTTTGTGATATTTGTGTATCATTCTAAAATGATCATCGATATATTGTTAGCAGAAAATCAGTCACGATACTACCTATTGATATCAGTTATGCATATAATTATTACTCATTATAAGAAAAAATGTAGTATGATAAATTATAAATTGTTCATAAATTAACTTTCGTCTAAGAATAATTATAATAAAATATAGATTCATTTGATCTTACTCTTGTAGAAGAGGAAGAAGACTAATTAATAAAATGGATTGATTAAACAAATGATAAAATGTCATAATCAATAAGAAGAGAAAAATTCAAGGAAAAGACTCCTCTACTTCAATATACAATAGGTGATCTTATTACAAGAAATCATAAATTTAAAAAAATATATTATAATTATCCCGAGAAATAATTACTTAAAAAATAATCAATGATAAATAAAAAAATTGCTAGATTGAGTTCAGAGATTATTGTCTAAAAGAATAAATTAAAAAATTTATTGTCAATGAATTGTTTTCTATGTATTGAATGAATTTATTATTTACTTATTCATCAAAATATAATTCGTTATATTCTAAAAATAATATACTATTTTTAAGATCATCTTAAGTTTTTATTATCTAATTTTTACATTCTAAACTTCTTTATCTTACGATTATTCTTTTTAACCTATCTTATATCTGTTTATTATAAATCATTCTTAATAGTTGATAACTTAGCTATATTGTTATTTAATTAGAGAAATATTAAAAAATCCATTATGATGATAATCAAAATATTTGATTATCAATTTATGATCCTCTGTCTTCTTCAAATTATATAACTATTATTTATAACTATCTTGTTACATCTGTATTTTTAAGAAAGGCAAATGAAAATAAGTATTATTATGATACTTTTCTCATATAATTAAAATAAAAACGAATTTCTTAAATTTAATATAATTTGATTAATAAAGGTTTTTTTGCTGAATTATTGAATTTTATTGAATACAAGAATACTCTCTAATAATTCATTCAAAATAAATTATTTTGGAAATGCCAAAATACTCTATTCAAATTATAAAATGATAATGATGTAAATTTAGTGATATTTAATAAGTTCAAATTTAAACTTCTAAACTTATTTTTTATTACTATTAAAATTTAAATATGTTGAACTAAATATTTTCAATTTATTTATAATAAATTCAATCATTTGAGAGAATTTAATCTATTTAATTTAAGGAAAAATTTAATTAAGTAATTGTCGAACGAAGCAGAAAATTTAACTTATTTAATAATCAAATTATACTTTTAGAAAGAAAATATATGAAAACATAGTTTTTTTTAGTATGAAAATAAATTTTAGCCTAGCCTTATTTTCTTTATTAAAATTGCAAATTCCTCAAAAAAAGAATTATTATTTTTACAATTATGATTTATTTTTACAATATTTTCAATCTGATAAAGAGTTGAAAACATTAATTTTCACTCAAATAGTTATGTCTTTATGAAAAGCAGGATTTTTAATAAATTTAAAATAATTTTAAATTTAAAATAAATTATTCAACATATTACTTTTTTATTAGGTACAACATAAAAAACTTAGAACGCTTCTTCTTAATAAAAATTTAAAGAAATTTATTTAAATTCCTTTTTAGTTTATTCTTATCATGATTTTTAATCTCAAAATGCTTTTCATCTTATCTGATTAAATCATGAGTATATTCATAGCCTTAATAATTAAGAGCTTTCTAAATATCTCAAATTGAATTAGTAGTAATTATTATTTGGTATAAATATTTTTTAAATTGATTTAGATAATTAATAAATAAAATATATTTAAAGAAACGTACTTTTAAATAATGGTTTTGCTAATTCAATACTACAAATCTTAATTATCATTATCTGAAGAAATTCTTATTCAAATAGTATAGCAATAATAGCTAATTGATAAAAATAATTTAGACTTCCTAGTTTCAGCACAATTAAATTATTAAAAAAATGGAAAGATTTCCATAACCTTCAATGGGAAAATTTTTCAAAGTTAGGTGTAGTAGTTTCACTCAAAATCTATAGGAGAGATAAGAAATCTTATTAGAATTTATTAAATCTACAAATTTATTTAATATAAAATAATTTCTATAAATAAAAATATTGATAAATTTTATAAATATACTAAAAATCGAATTAATTAAAAGAGCCATTATTTATAGATAAAGCCCTTTCTGAAATGGCAGTTTTTATAAAATAATATATAAACTGGTAGATTTTTTATAATTATTTATGATATATATTAATTCAATATGTGTATTATCTATTATTGGAAAGTAATCTAAGAAAAAACTCTGCTCACTTTTAATATAAAACTTTAATAAATTTTTGAAACAAAAAATTAGGAAAGGTTAGATAAATCCTCTTTTTAATTTCAGATTAATTTCTGAGATTTTAAGATTGTAATAACTTTAAATTATGATTTTAAATTACACTTGTAAAATTTTAGGATCTAAATTTAATTGATTTATATTTTAATTAAAAAAATCAATTAGAATCACTACTGCTTTCTGATACATTCAATATATCTTAATCTTTAAATTGGGGGGAACAAAACAGTGTTTTTTGATATTAATCTTTTCGTATTTCTAGATGACTATTATTTTGACTTGATTCACTTGGATATGTCATTTATTTTTGATCACTAAAATTTTTCATTTCTTTAGAACTAAACATTTATTAGACTTCTTTATCTTCATCATTTTCAAATTCACTTGGATCTTATTAATCGTCACACAAATTCATTTATTGAACAGAATCTATTAATTAAGATTATTTATTAGATAAAATAGCTTTTTTACATGTTTCAGTATCTTGAAGATATTATAAACATTAAACTCCTTGTAATTCATATTTTTTAATATCTGGAGTTTCTAAAACAAATTTTTAACTTGATTATATCATCTATTAATAAAATCTAAATATAAAATAAATAGATACTATTAAGTTTTGGATTGATTATTAGAGATTTTGTTTAAAATAGATCTAAATTTTTCACTTTTAGCTGGACTAACACTTGAATCATTTTAAAGAACTTCACTATTTTATTAATCCTCAGTATTTTCAAAAAGAGTTCTGAATGTACTTTTTTATTTTTGAAAAGCATCCTTTGGGATTTAAGAATGTTCTTCTATTTTAGTAGCTGTTCTTTAAACTGACTATTTAGTTTATCCACTAGCAGGACTATGAGGAGTAGATTTATGTGATTCATGATCACTTAATTATCCATCTTCTTCAGCTATATTTTTTTTAGATTCTCTATAACTTTCTAAAATCATAATTGGATTTGAANATATCTATTATTGGAAAGTAATCTAAGAAAAAACTCTGCTCACTTTTAATATAAAACTTTAATAAATTTTTGAAACAAAAAATTAGGAAAGGTTAGATAAATCCTCTTTTTAATTTCAGATTAATTTCTGAGATTTTAAGATTGTAATAACTTTAAATTATGATTTTAAATTACACTTGTAAAATTTTAGGATCTAAATTTAATTGATTTATATTTTAATTAAAAAAATCAATTAGAATCACTACTGCTTTCTGATACATTCAATATATCTTAATCTTTAAATTGGGGGGAACAAAACAGTGTTTTTTGATATTAATCTTTTCGTATTTCTAGATGACTATTATTTTGACTTGATTCACTTGGATATGTCATTTATTTTTGATCACTAAAATTTTTCATTTCTTTAGAACTAAACATTTATTAGACTTCTTTATCTTCATCATTTTCAAATTCACTTGGATCTTATTAATCGTCACACAAATTCATTTATTGAACAGAATCTATTAATTAAGATTATTTATTAGATAAAATAGCTTTTTTACATGTTTCAGTATCTTGAAGATATTATAAACATTAAACTCCTTGTAATTCATATTTTTTAATATCTGGAGTTTCTAAAACAAATTTTTAACTTGATTATATCATCTATTAATAAAATCTAAATATAAAATAAATAGATACTATTAAGTTTTGGATTGATTATTAGAGATTTTGTTTAAAATAGATCTAAATTTTTCACTTTTAGCTGGACTAACACTTGAATCATTTTAAAGAACTTCACTATTTTATTAATCCTCAGTATTTTCAAAAAGAGTTCTGAATGTACTTTTTTATTTTTGAAAAGCATCCTTTGGGATTTAAGAATGTTCTTCTATTTTAGTAGCTGTTCTTTAAACTGACTATTTAGTTTATCCACTAGCAGGACTATGAGGAGTAGATTTATGTGATTCATGATCACTTAATTATCCATCTTCTTCAGCTATATTTTTTTTAGATTCTCTATAACTTTCTAAAATCATAATTGGATTTGAAGTAACTGATTATTTTTCTTCATGTAAACTTTATTTTGAATTTTTTTCAGATTCTAAAATATTCATAAATATATCTTTATTTTCAAATGATATATAAAGATTATTTTTATTATTATTAGGATTTTATTATGATTATTGTGATTATATTTTGGATGCACTTAATTAATATACATTTGTATCATTAAAATATTAATAAAAATTAGATGGAGTTTCATTATTTTATGGTTAAGTTTTAGATCCACTGAAATCAGTTTTAACTCTTTATTATTAATTTGATTAATGAATTTAAGATTCAACATTTTCAATTCTTTTTTTTGGTGGAGTTGGTTATGTTCTAATAGTTTGATTAAAAATGGAATTATTTTATAAAATTAATTGCTATTCTGAATCATTTAATTAAAAACTAAGATTAAGAAAAATGAGTACTTCTAAACAATTAAAGTTAGAGTTGGTTGAATATCTTATTTGGATAAAGATTTCACAGAAATTGTTGATGAAAGTAACTAAGTTTAAAAATCATTCATTTTGATAAATTCAGATTAATAGTAATCCATAATTTTTCTGAATGGATCCATTCTAATATCTTCTAATACTTCTGTCCAATTTTTTTCAATATCTTATTTGATATTTTATGCATCTAATTGATGTTATTATAAGACAAAGTATAAATTAGATAATTATTTTAAAGATTCTTATCTTTAATTTGAAAGTATTTGAATAGTATTATTACATGAATCATTCATCAATTACAACATAATTTATTTTTATTTTTAACATTATCCAATTTAAGATTCATACCAAGTATTAATTTTTTCAATTTGATTTTACATTTAATTTAATATATCAGCTCTTTGTGAATGTGAATATTCTAATTTAGTTAAGAATCCACTTAATTCTCTTTCTTTAAAATTAACATCTGAGAAATTGGAATGTCTATGAGAATCTACTGAACTGGATTAAAAAGATAATATTTAAGATTCTTATGATTTAATAATTAATTAAGTTAAATCTTATACAATTTTTCCTTAACCAGCAACATTAATAGCACATTAAGAACAATAAAAAATCTATTTTTAATGTTCATCAACAAAATATTTAGCTTTTTTAGTTCTGTGATTTATACAAGTTCGAACTGGAAATGATTCTTATAAATGATCATTAGATCCACTAGTATTTTAATATGGTGATTATTGAGTCAATATTTTAGCTTAATGAAATTTACTATTTAAACTTTCACCAACCTATTATTAAATGAATGGTCTTACACTTTATTATTCAATAGAAATCTTAGAATGTAAATAAGTACTTGGTGTACCAATATTCAATAAATTCATATCGTTCTCTTTTTCTCTCTCATAATATATCATTCTAATGCATTATTCATCCAATACTGATTTACTTTTACTATGTTCTGTATTTAATGTTGTTGTAGTAACCTTTGTTGGAGTATGATTCATGCCATATTCACATTTCTTTAATATATTTGGTTTCAAATTATATGAAACAGAATTTGCCGAATTATGACCTTTTCCCTTATGTGTTGATTTCTATTATTACTATTAAATGGATAGATAAGGACCAAGTTACAGTGCATTACTTTTTGGTTTTTATGAATTTTAACTTTTTGGAGAAGAAATTGCTATAAATATACAAAATCATTTATTACTTTAATGATTTTAAAGAAGTGATGCCACACTTTCTTATATTTCTGATGGTGTTGGAGATTTAGCTATAAATCTATTAATCTATGGAGTAGCAGAATATTCATCATTTACTAATGAAGATGGTCTTCTTTAGAAGAATTCTTCATTCTTTTTATTATTGCTTAATTATGAATTTGGTGAATAATCTCTTCTTTTACTAAATTAATTCAATTTCTCTTAGAATTATTCATTTACTATATGACTTTTATTTTGCAAAGACATGTTAGATTTATGTATTGCTATTTATTATGATGGTTTTTATGATGGTTTCGATGCTTAATTACTTGATCTTGGAGATGAAGGTTTCTTTTCTATAATCTCATTTGTGTTTTTGTTAAATAAATTCTCATTGATCTGTATAGGCATCAAGTTTGAAAGTTTGATCTTATCAGTTTTACTAGAAAATTATTGTGCTAAAAATTATTAAGCTTATTGTTATTTGAACATTTATTGCATTTGCTATGACATTTCTTAACTATGAAATTCAAATTCAATTTCTAAATTTATATATATAAATGCCTCCAAATATTTATTAATCTAATTACTTTATATTAACAGCTACTTCACATATGATGTGTTTCAAATTAAACTCAATAACAATTCTCAAATCTATACAATAAACATTTGTTCAATACAAACCATAATAAGTAAATCATGAAATCATCACAAATAATCTAAATGAAACAAATCTACTTTTTAATTACAAACCCCTTCATTATTTATTTTAAATATTATTTATTACCTTTACCTTCTTTCATAAACACTCATTTAACTATACATTTGTATAATTATTATTTTTATTATCTTATTTTCACAATTCATCCAATTTTTATAAAATAAGTTTAACTTTCAAATATATCTATCACAATTGTATTCACATTATCAACTGTTATTAATCAACATTTTTTATATCTAATTTACTCATTAAAACTTTAAAAACAATGTTTTTTATTTTTAACCTCTATTCTCTAAGACTTTGATTCTCATCAAAAATATTGTAAATCTCATTCTATTATTAACAATTTAATCTTTTTTATATGGTTTCTTTAAACTATTAGAAGTTCTCTTTAAATTTGAGCTTATTAAAATTTTTTATATGCTTGATTAAGCACTAAAATTTTCTTTTTTTAAGGAACCTCCATCTCCGTTTATTGAAATTTTATAACAACCTCTTAATGGAATGAAATCAAAGCCAAACTACTTTTAGAAAGAATATGAAAATTCTCCTAACAAATTCAAAAGATTAAGAATTTCAACTCAACATGAAGGAGGCACTGTCAATAATATTATTATTGATTTAAATATACCTAGTCCAAACTTTAGAGTATAACATAAATTAGATTACCATGATAATAATATTACAATCCATTCTCAAATCACTAGTTAAAAAACTACACCTAAAACATCCCGTTCAAACAGTCCGTTAAAGAAATTATATTTAGGCTCTAGCCTAGTTGCAAGAAGAAAATTAAATGGTTATGTAAAACACTAAAAATCCCCTGACCCTTATGAAATTTGTCGATAAATGACAAAGAAAATATAATATAAGAAAACTGAAACTTTGACTCTTGCTACTTAAACTCTCTATCTTTTATCAAAATATGGTACTTGATCACTCAAATAATGATATTTATTAAATTTTCTTAGATTTACTTAGAAACAACCCTTTAGAATTTACAATTTGTATTGATTATTTAATCTTATATAAAATTAATTTATATATCTGCTAGATATGTATCACTGTTTATTAATTGATTTAATTGAATATTATAGCTATTCAATTTCAAAATGTAATTTTTGTTTATTAATTTTGTCACCATCAAGGTTTTATCACTGGTTTTTTTCGAGACTTTTAGCAATCAATCTATTTGTTATCTAATAGAACTTAAATATCTGAATATATTAACTCAATCTATAAATTTAACGCCATAATAAAAAAAATAAGAATCAAATATTACTATGCTAAAGAAACCCACTATTTTAACAAATAATTGTTTTTAAATATTTTTTTAATGGAAATATTCACATTTTTATCAGCTTTTTAGAATTTATATACACTAATTAAAATAATTAATCATTTATTAAATATATTCGTAGATCTAAATTTAGCTTCTATGTTTTCATAATCATTAGAATAGATCTCTCTCTTAGGTAAATCTGCTATAGCTATTGCTATTAGTAGTTTTCTAGCCATAGTTATTGGGTAAAAAGTGCAATAAAAAACTCAATCATTTAGACTAAAATTATTTTTGACTCAAAAAAAAGATATTAATCTGATAAGTAGATCTAAGCTGATCTAAACAATTATAGAAAGATTAAACCTTTTTTT
>CAJJDN010000139.1:30882-138978 GCA_905182985.1 Paramecium sonneborni | reverse complement strand
TGATCACTCAAATAATGATATTTATTAAATTTTCTTAGATTTACTTAGAAACAACCCTTTAGAATTTACAATTTGTATTGATTATTTAATCTTATATAAAATTAATTTATATATCTGCTAGATATGTATCACTGTTTATTAATTGATTTAATTGAATATTATAGCTATTCAATTTCAAAATGTAATTTTTGTTTATTAATTTTGTCACCATCAAGGTTTTATCACTGGTTTTTTTCGAGACTTTTAGCAATCAATCTATTTGTTATCTAATAGAACTTAAATATCTGAATATATTAACTCAATCTATAAATTTAACGCCATAATAAAAAAAATAAGAATCAAATATTACTATGCTAAAGAAACCCACTATTTTAACAAATAATTGTTTTTAAATATTTTTTTAATGGAAATATTCACATTTTTATCAGCTTTTTAGAATTTATATACACTAATTAAAATAATTAATCATTTATTAAATATATTCGTAGATCTAAATTTAGCTTCTATGTTTTCATAATCATTAGAATAGATCTCTCTCTTAGGTAAATCTGCTATAGCTATTGCTATTAGTAGTTTTCTAGCCATAGTTATTGGGTAAAAAGTGCAATAAAAAACTCAATCATTTAGACTAAAATTATTTTTGACTCAAAAAAAAGATATTAATCTGATAAGTAGATCTAAGCTGATCTAAACAATTATAGAAAGATTAAACCTTTTTTTATTTGAATTAAATGATACACTAAAATTAGAGTAAATTACTTTTGAAACAATTTATATCTAAATAAAAAAATAGAAATATTTAATTTAAGTTTAAATATTATAAATTTTTGGAGATATGATACAACAAGCCAATTTCTCGCTGATTAAACACTCTTTTTAATTGTTTTAAATCAAAATCACCTAATAAATTATTTTACAATTCTAATTTTAATATTGTTTAAAGGCTCCCTAAATTTATATTATGAAATAAATTATGACGATTGCAAATAATTCTGAGAATTTATATCTTCAGAATTAAGAAGATAGAATTATCAGATGATATATTAAAAAAGCCTCTATTAAATTAGAGTCCAAATTGTAGTACAATATTTTGTGTGTATTAGAATTTGTGTGGAATAATTATTAATTTAATAGATTTAATGAGTGAGTAATAATAATGAAAACAAATTATAATTTATATATAAATGTTTACAATAAGTTATATAATCAATCTTTTTCTTCTTCCTCTTCTTCTTCTTCTTCAATATCAAAACATTCTTATTCTATTTTATTATCTCGAAATAGATTGATCATGTTTTTTTTTTCTATGAGTTCATCAAAAATGAGTTCGAATTTATTGTTTTCGACAACATTATCAGGTATAAAAAGTTTTTTATTTTAAGGCCATTCTTCAAAAAAAGGAGGAGGGAAAATTGGATCGACTGCAATTCTAAATAGATTTTCAATCATAGTTGGTATAATTTTACTTAGAAGAGGACATGATAGTTCTAAACAAGGATTTGTATTTGCTTCAATTAACCATAATTTAAAATTGTCATCAATCATAAAATCTAATCCATAGAGCTAATATTTATAGGAAATTTTACTTCAAAGCTATTAATTCGGCGATGTGGATCAATTTTTCCATAAGTGGCTTTCATCATTTCCAGAGCAGCAGATTTCATTTTTGGATAGATATCAATAAAAAAATTAAATTTAGTATTAGGATGATTAACTTCAACATACCTCTAAAATTCAAGATAAGATATTTTATTTCCAGGTTCATGTTTACCATAATCCTAATCTTTAGATTAAACAGCATCATTAGTCAAATGAACAAATCTATCTAAACATTTAGTAGTGAATTCTTTTGAAGATGTTCTAATGTATCCTTCTTAATACCAATAACCTTTAAAAATTCCATTTTAAGAAGTCAATAACATATAGCACCTAATATCAAACTTCCTTTTATTGTATAAAAGGGGATTGTCAATATATTATTATACAATGTAAGTTCTGGGTCTACCTTCTTGAATTTCTTCATTTAGTATTTTATTAATTTCATTAAGATCATTGCAAACTGTGATTCCATTACCTCTATTGGTTAATTCACCAGGTTTAATGATCCATAAATTAATAGGAAGTTTCTTTTTATCTCTTCTATCTCTTGTTCTTTCAATTTCTTTGATTTCTTCATTTCTCCTATTGAAATATTCGAAAAACTTCGAATATTCAATATCATTGATTCCTTTTTGAACATGAAAAGTGACAGGAAGTAGTTTATTGTAATCTTCTTTAATGATTTGATAATAATGTTTCATATTGTAAAATAAAGCTTTTTTATTACCTAAATGCCAATTATCTTCCATATGATTATGCATATGAAAAGTCTTACTATCTTATCGTTAATTAGTAGTGTAAGATTTAATATCTTTAAGCAATTTATCTGTGCAATCACTAAATATTAATTAAGTATCATAAAATCCAGTTTCTTCCATATAATTTATAAGTTTTTAAAGATCTTATGGGTTTAGAATTCTTTTTAAAGAATAATAATTAGATGGTTTCTTTTATGGTTATTATGTATTTGACTTTTAAAGACCTCCATTCATACTTAATTATTTTGGTTTAACTTCAATGTCAGAATCACTAGTATCTCCAATAGTTTCTTCATGACTTAATTGAAATGATTCAGAAGTCTATAGATTAGAATCAAGAATAAAAGGATGCAATTAAGTTATACATATATTTTATTTAAGTTATGTCCAAGACATATTTACTTTAGTGATATCTAATGTTTCAATTTCTTACCACCACCATCTTTATCTAAACATATTTTTAATAAGACTACCATTGTTTCCCTTACCTACATAATAAAAATATGAAGGCACTTCCAATTTAGGTGGACAACAAATACATTAATTATTTGAAAAATTGATTTTGTTGATAAAACATCTATATGATGTATGACGTTAAGTTAATTTCTCTTTTTATTAATTCTATTATTACATTACTAATCCTTAACTTTACTTCTTTTTTTTCTTTGGTATCACTTTTTTATCAGTTTAAATATCTATAGTTTTTATCTATTATTATTATGATTAAGAAGAATAAAAACCATTTAATTATTTTTTTTCTTTTATTCCTCTTGATTATGGTGTTTATATTACTACTTGTTTATTTTATAATTTATTTTTTATTTTCAATGGACTTGAATGAAATAACTCTTTTTAAGGAGTTCCTGATCTACTTGTTAAATGATCTTCTTTCTCTTCTTTTGACTTTTACATTAAAGGAGTTGATGAAGTTCTTCCCATTTTATGAACACTTGTATCATTTTCTATAGTTGATTTTTATTCACCTTATCCAAATGCTCTATATTTTCTAATTAATGATTTTTGTATCGTTGGCCTTTTCAAAAATATAAATATATCAATTACGTCTCAATAAATGAACTTTTAATTGTTTCCTTATGTTCTTTTGATTAGTTCTATCTCCCCTTTACTTTCACTTTATCTATAATTATCTTTAAAGGTGGTAACATCTTCTTTGCTTATCATAAATTAAATCTATACTTACATTTCACTTATTCATCCGCATTTTATGTATTTTAAGGTGTTCTTTAATCTTCTTAACTCATTCTTTCATCTTCATTTAACTTTACTCTCATTTTTATACAATTCTCATTACTCTCATTATTTAACTCTTTCTACTCACTATTAATTATCCCTCTATTTATTAAATTTGTAAATATATCTGAACTTGTTCTTCCCTTTATTTAATCAACTTTTGTTCGCTATGAAATTTATAATTATTCCAGTCGTTGAGGTTGCACTTTACAACCTATTAGTTATATTTAATGAAAAGAATAAAAGTCTTTGCTATTTGAAAATGTATCTCCCATTTTCTACAAATACCTAGGTTGGGCCATCATATTAATAATAAAATAACTATTAAAATTATAAACAAATTAACTATATGACACTCTACAATTTTATTTACAATAATAAAACTAATTATTCCAATATTCATTATCTATTCATCTTTCTTTTATTTTACAACTTCTATTCTAATACAACTTTCCTCTTCATTACACTTTTATTTTATTATAAACCAGTCCTATTTTTACTATTAGTAATAAAATTGAATTTTATTACAAAATTTACCTAAAAATTATATAAATTTAATGCTCAAAACACTTGCAAACTTTAATGACATTATGTATTAACAATTTAATCAAAAAATTAAAAATCACAATAATATAAATTCCCTTTAACTAATAATATGATAAGATTTTATTATATTGATAATTACAAATTTATTTTTTATTTATTTTAAGAGAATAAATGTAAAAAAGAAACAATCTAATCTTATTATGAATAACATCATAACATCAATTTATAGAAATAAAAAAGGTTTCTATAAATATAGGATTTGAAGGTGGGAAAAATTTAAGAATTATTCTTTTTAAAAAAATAGAATTTATAAACTTCAAATAAAGATTTAAAAATTATCTATATTTGAGAATATTAAAAATAGAGTTGGAAGTCTACAGAATTCTAATGAATATCGATAATGAATTATATCTTTTAGAAATTACGGTAGAATTTAAGTTTGTTACTAAAGTTGAATGCAATTTTCTAGTATAATTCTATCAATGGAAAAATCTAATGTTAAATCTATATTCAATAAAGTTAATTCTTATTATTAAAATAATAATTAAATAGATTTTATACACAAGTGACAGAACTATCATATTTTAAGAAATTAATATAAAGTCAAAAATAATGATTTGATTTTTAATTAAACTTTGAATATTATTGAGTCTAATAAATCCTAACAAAGTTTTTTAAATAATATGATTATAACACTTATCATTTTGTAGATTATATTAATAATTATTCCAAAACTCAACAATAGATTGAAAAAGATAAAATTGAGAAGATTAAAGTGTATAAAAAAGATTCTGAATATTTTGGTTGAATAATCAATAATAGAGGAGGTGAGATTGACTAATTTTTAGAAAAGCATAAAAGTATAATGAAATTCACAAAGCTCAAGAATAAGATTCAAAAGATATATAATATAAATTTATTTCAATAATATAATGTTTATGTGCATGTAATAGATAATTAGAAATAAAATTTGGAATTAATCAAATATTATTTGTAAAATGATTGTAGAAATTATAATTAATATTAATGATTTTATCTTATATTTTTTGCAATATATTATATGATATAATCAGTAATTTGAAATTTAGTCTAAGAGGTGATTATAGGTAGAATTATAAATAGAGAATAATTATATTAAATCTCTAAATCATGTTAAAATAATGAATATTTTTGGATTTCAAAAAAATGATTAAATTTTATTAAAAAAATAATAAATGGTGAACGTCCCCAAAAACAGAAAGACATATTGCAGAAAATGTGGAAATCATCAAAGTTGCAAAGTGTCCCAATATAAAAAGAGCAAAGAAAGTCCTTTTGCATAAGGTAGAAGAAGGTACGACATGAAGCAAGCTGGTTATGGAGGACAAACCAAACCTATTTTCAGAAAGAAGGCAAAGACAACAAAGAAAGTTGCCTTAAAGTATATCATTTATTAATCGATTTAGACTTGAATGTGTTAAGTGTAAATTGAAGTGGTTAAAGGTCATCAAAAGATGCAAGACTATTGTATTTGTTGATGCCAATCAACTCAAAAAATAATAAGAAGCTAAGAAAAATGCCAAATGAGATTTACAATAGTATAAGATACATTAAGTATTAAATAATCATCAACTTATTCTTTGAAATCTTCAGATTTAAATTTTCCTTCTTTCTTATTATTCTTAAAACCTGCTTCTATAGAAATTTAATTTCGTTTTGGCGATGGCTTTACAATATGAATAAAAGAAGTATTTCAATTTTCAAAAAATATTTGTTTATGTACCTTTTATATATTATATATAAATTTAATGAAAATATCATATACTAATTTTTAAAAAGTTTATAAGTGCAATGTGTTTCAGAATACAATTAAACTTTACATGGTATTCTGTCTTTATAATCTAGAATTGATTAATTTTAATATTAATTGAAAGGATTTCAAGAGTATTAAACAATCTAATTCTAGAAAATCTTAAGAAGATTAAATGTAAAAATATTCCAATACCAATAAATAAATAAATTAGATGATCATAATCATTTTAATAATTTACATTGCCAAATTGAAAATATGACAATTAAATTAAACTAAGGATTATCAAAAATTGATTATAATGGATGAATTTTTTTTAGAAAATAATGAAACTTAGATAATATAATGGTTTTAATTATAAAAAATAATGAGAAAGTCTAATTCAGAAATTTCTATATTATAGTTCTAATGTTCTCAAGCAGAGAAATCAAATAATAATTTGATTATTTATATTAATATGGAGCATACTTATTTGTAAGTTTGAAATAAATAAAAATAAAATATTAGAATTGATCTTAAAAATATTAGTTCAGGTATCAAATATAATTTAAAATAAAAGTTATGTTGAATACAAAGTTATGTTGAATACAAAGTTTATTGTTTTGCTTTGATGAATGCTAAAAACCTTGTAAAGTCTAGGTTGTCTATAGAAGTTCATTAAATAAAAATGATTTTATTCTGGAGTAAATTATCAAACCAAAAATTGATATTATTTTTATATTAAATTTATGGGATAGTGTTGTGCACCATCTACAAATATTCAATATTAAACTACAACCCAACTTAAGCCGAAAGCGGAAGAAGAGTATGATTTTAAAGGAGTTGTTACTAAAATTGATGGCTATTATAGAGGATAAATTATTCGTTAAAACATAGAATACGAATTTTTTCATTTAAATACGCCTTTATGATTCATAACAATATTCATTATTATATATATAATTTATTATGAGTTTTTTTGGAACTAAAAAAGCCCAAGCTCCTTAAGCAGCTGAAAAAAATTTACAATCTATGAGCAAAGAAGAATTAAGAGATAAATAAAGATCAATGAATAAAGAATTATAAAGAGAGATGAGAGAAATTGAAAGGTACTAAATTAATTTACTTTTTAAAGACAGAATTTTTAAATTGATTAGGCAAGGAAAAAAGCAGAAGATTAGCTTCAAAAAGAAATAAAGAAAGGTGACAAAGCTGATAAATTTATTAAATAGACTTATGCAAAATAAGTTATTTAGTGTTAAAAACAAAAAGAAAGGAATGCTCTAAATAAAGGAAAGATACAAAATGTTATGTATGGCATAGATAATATGTTTGCTAACATTAAAATGGCTTAAGCTATGGGAACTATTTCAAGTGTTATGAAACATATTAATCAGTTAATGAACGTAAAGGAGATATAAGCAACTATGTAAGAGCTATAAAAAGACATGATGAAAATGGGAATTGTTCAAGAATAAATGGATGACGCTATGGAAAATATGAATGATGATGTAGATTTGGGAGATATGTAATAATAAGTATTCTATTACATTATATAAGGCTGATGATTTAATCTATTAAATGGAAGCTTAATAAGCAGGACCAAATAAGCAACTTCCTTAACAATAAAAGATCTAGCAATAATAAGGTAATCAAGATTTGGATGATTTTGAAAAAAAATTATAGTAATTGTGATATTAACTATATAATATCAAATAAAAACATTAACTATTATAATTTATTCTAGGACCTCATTTTACTTATTTTTTAATACTTTATCTTGAATTATTCTCATTTTCAATTTATAAATTTATTATATTCTATTTAGTTGCCATTCTCTTTATTATTTTATTCATTAAAATTTTTTTAATTTATTTATTACATTACTTTTAAATTTTTAATTTAATCATATCTCTAATTGCAATAAGTCAATTCGAATTTTATGATAATATCTTATAACTTTGTATCAATTTTGAAACTAACTATTCATGAATTTATTTTATTTTTCTCCCCTTATTTTATTCTACTTTTTATTAAATATAAATTTTGATTAATTATATCTGCTCATAAACATGCATAAAATAATTTTATTTGAAAAATTTGACATTAATAATTAACTCTTTTAACTTCTGCAGATAGATTATCAAATAATTTATTATATTTAAGTTTATGAAGGATATAATGTTTAGAATAAACTAATAATTTATATAACATTATTAAATCAAAATAAGTCTTCAATAGCTGCTTATATTGTTTCAGAATGTTCTTTTTAAACAATCTTGGCTAAAATGTAGAAATCAATTCCATTTTTTCCAGTTGCCATACATGTTCTTTTTATCGAATTTAAATTATTACCTATTTCCTTTGCTATAATCATGCTACGGTTATTTCAATTTAAGTGATTCACTTTTTTGATTTTACTAATTTGATTTACTCTATGGTATCGATTCCTAACATTAAGGATTTTATTATTTATTGTTCATAATTTTATTTAATGATCCAAAATTTTCAAGATCAAAAATTAATATTTATTAAAACAAAAAGAAATTATCAGAATTTTATTTATTTAATTTTTTATAATAAGTTTATGAACAAATAATCATAAGTCATAACATTCTTATTTTAAGTTCATTTACTAAATCTTTTTCCTTTATTTTTCTTCTTTTAAGATATCTTTTAATATTTTTTCCTCTAAACCTAATCGTTCAGATTATTGACTAATCTTTTTGCAAATACTTCTTCATAATTTTTTTTTAGAAATTTAAGTTTTTAATGTCATTAGATTGACCTTAGGTTATTTTTTAATAAATTTATTTATTCATTAAGAATCAAATCGGTAAATTAATTTAGAATATCTAAAATAAAAGATAAATAACATTAATTTAGAGGGTGAATATGCATATGAATTTGGGAAAGTATCATAAGAAATATAAAAAATTAATAAAAGAGTTCATTCATCATTACTTGAAGCATCAATTAAAATGAAAGAAGTTTTTGTTTTAATTGGCTTCTTTATAAATGATTGTGATTAAAGATTAAGCAAAAAGATTTAGAATTATTGAATCACCATATTTCGTTCATTTATAATATTTTTTAATTGTATTATAATTATTATTAAGTGCTTTTTAAGTAAGATCAAGAAGAGTAGTTTAATAGAAATAAATAACAACAACATGTTTAAAGAATATGGAGATACTTCACCTAAAAAATTATATTATGTAGCAATGATTGTCTTGAATTAAGATAGTTCAAAAAAGGAGATTTAAGGCAATAAATCTAAAATATTTTAATTGCAATATAATTGGTAAGGTAACTTTTAAAAAAATTATACTATTCCTCATTAGTGGTTGAAAATGCGATTTCTAATATTGTATGAAAGTCTTAGATTTTAATTTGAATTCTTAATTGAATAAGAATTCTCCATTCGATAAGAATTCTCAAAGCCATAATGGACAAACAGACAATTAGAATAAACTTATTTAATAATTATAAATTAATTTCTCTAATAAACTATTTATGTGTTAATTAAATATATATTTTAGTTTATTTATTTATTATAATAACCTTTTTCAATTTCAAATATCGTGATTTTTTTTCAAGATCTCCTTAGTATTTTGAGTAATTTGTATTCCAAATTTGTATCAATTAAATACGTGATTCCTTACAAATTTCAGCAATGTTTTCTAAATTTGATTCTTTAACAACTTTACACACAGATTCCATTAAATGAGCTAAGATCACATCTTTAATTCAAATTTTACTAATATCTTGAGTGGTTATTTCAACATTTAATCTATTATAAAAATTAATCCATTTAGGATAATCTAAATAAATAATTCATAATTGCGATTCATCTAATCAGCCAAATGTGAAACTGTATTCATAAATACAAATGCTTATTTAAGAGTTTCAAATTTGTATTCTTTTGCTAAATATTTTGTATCCTAAAACTATAATTAAAAAGTTCTTACAATTTTGCAACTTCTATCTAGTGCATGAATTTAGAGAGAGAGTTATATATCAATTTCATCTAATTCTGATGGAAGAATTAATATTACATCTTTAAGATCTTTAATATAAAAACTTTGATTGAATCTAAGTTACTACTTTGTTTATAGTAGACATCTATTTTGAGATATGATGAAACAAAATAAAATGTTAACTTAATTAATAAGATCAATATAAACCAAAGTTTAATGAAATCTATAGTAAATAACTTATCTAATATTAGATTGTTTATTGACATATTAATACTATAAAATAAATAATTTTTTAAATTGAAATCGTTCTATAGAACCCATTCTTGAATTGTTTTAATTAGTAATGAATAAATATCCAATGAAATACATTAAATTAATGAAATAATTTACAAATACTTAAATAAAAATTATTTTTAAATATGTACTAAACTGATCCCCGATAATAATAAGTTTTTTAACAAAACAACATTTACTAAAGTTCACCTATTTAGAGTCAATATGTAAATAAAGATGTAAATTATTATAATAGCTTTCTTCTCCAGGAATACCATAACAATATCAGAAATCTCCATAAAATGGAATAATGTAATCACCTTAAACCTATTAGTCCAATTAATAGTTTGTAATATTAATGATTTATCAAAGAGCTCCCCATATTAAGTCCCTTAGTCATAATAATTTCTATAATAACCATAACTATTACAAACTTAACTACCTGCGTAATAGAATCAAATTTTGCCTGTTACTTCTTAACAATTAGCTCCTGTTCAATCTTAAAGTCCTATTACAATTAGACCACCTTATTAACCAATTGGTGTTTAAGTTGCTTCTCCAATTTAGCCAGTCAGTTTTAAGGTTGCCCCTACTGTTTAACCTGCTGTAATATAAAAACCAGTGGTAAAACTATTCTTATATAATTCATTTAGACTGTTCAACCATAAACTTAAGTTTAAGAATTTAGACATGTTGAAAGACCATTATAAGTTATTACTGTTGATGGTATATTATTTATTTTTAATTCTTTTTAGAAATTGAAGCACCATGGAGATTAAAATGTGCTACATTAGAAAGATAAATTTTAGAATTATAAATTCAAATTAGAAAGAATAATGGAACTATTCTTCAAGAAACTGTTGAAGAAGTTTAAGATGATACAAAAGTTAAGAATTTAGAACTTTAAAAATTAGAATTAGAATAAAAAATACATAATGATGAACAATTAATGAATGAATTAAGAGCTAGACTTGAAGAATTAAGATAAGAATATGAAATTATTATTACTGAAAAAGTTACTTATGCATCAAATGAAGTAGAAACTTGGATGAAAAAATATTCTAATCTAGAAAAAAATTATGCTGAAAGCTCTTAAAAAATAGCTAATTTAAAAAGATAATTGGCTTAAGTTGAAGCTGCTGATAAAGCTATGCAAGAATAAAAAAAGTAAGAAGTACGTTCAGAAGTTCGTAGAAGTTCTAAAATCTATTGAATTATATTACAAAATTGAAGATATAAGAATTAATATAAAATCATTTTTTATTATGTATCAAGTAATTAACAGCTTGCTATATTGAGTTACTATTTTATATCTGTTATAAGTGGAAATTCTTTTCATTTTCTATTCTTATATCATCAATTTCTAATAATTCCATTAAATACTTTTCTAATACTATCAATTCCTAATATTTATTTAATATAAAATTATACATCATCTTTTTTATTATCAATATATGGAATAATAGGTATTCCATTATTTAGTTAGTATGCAAAAGAATAAGCTGAATTATCTATTAATATTATATCCTTTAAATTTCTATCTAAAGTTCTTAAGTCTTTTATATGACATCCTTTGTATAGATTTATACAATCATTTCGATAGAAACGATATTTCACCAATTATTATGTTGGATCTAAATAGTCAATTATTTAATTTGCATAATCTTCATTTGAGGCTGTGTATATCATGATCTCAAAATGTTGAGCCAAATTTTATAAAAATTACTAAGCGTAAGGTCGAACACTAATTTCAGCCTAATTTAGTACAACTTATTACATTAATTGTTAATCCATTGTTTAAATTAATATTTATTACAAGATCTTTAGGCATTAAAGTAGATTCATTATAATGTACTAATGTTTCATCTAGATCAATTACCAATGTTTTTTATTTAACTAAAAATTAATATATATTAATACTAATTTAAGGTTTTATTTTATTTAAAATTTCATAACTTTATGGTTATTTTAAAACCTTTAATTTTTAGAGAATACCATAAGTTTGAATAAAATGATTAATATACATTTATGCCATAAATGTATCATCTAAATCTCCTTTTATCAAGTTAATTAATTTATCAGTATAGTAATTTATTCTATTTTTTGGTTAATTAAAATCTTCTTTTTGAATTTATTTAATTAATTCTCCTTCTATGGATTGTTCTTTAGATTCATGAGTTGGTTTTTGATTATTTAAAAAAGACTAATTATCTGTACTATTCTTTTCTAATGCTTCCCCTTCTAATTTTAAATCCAATGATGTTGGAAGAGAATTATTACTGTCTATAATAACTGCTGATTTTTATTGAGTTTTAAATCTTTTGCGAATGGCTTTTCTTTTAATAAGATTCTATTTACTAAGGAAATAATTTGAAAGACAATACTTTTTAGAATTTTAAACTGGGAATAGATTATCATCAAGATTAGGAATTTATTCAAGATCTTATACTTCTGGAACAGCTAAAGGTGTAATAGTCTAAATAGGTTAACAGTAATGGGTTACTTATGAATCATTCTACAAAACATTTCCTTTTTTGGAAGTCTCTTCTAATTGTTAAGTTTAACTCTAAATTTCTTTAATTTACTTATTTGATACATTTCTCTTTGATCCTACATTGTTTTAACATAACTTAGAAGCTTCTTAATCGACTTAAAAAAATGAATCGGACTATATTAAAATCAGTTGGGATGATACTTATTCAATAAATTTCATATTATTTTTTGATTGTTATTATGCTTAGACTCTTTGTAAGAAATGTCTCTCAATCTTTTAAGCTATCATATTTTATATTAATTATTATATTTGTAGAGTAAAATTATAGATTCTCAATACTGACCATTAAAAAAGGTTCCAGTAATAACATTCCTCTCTTATCTACTCATAATCATATGAGATTCTATTAACTTAAATAATTATTCATTCAATTTACATTTTAATTAACCAATATCGTTTTGAAACAATTATTCAATAGAAAAATTTAATCAAAAATCGAAATTTCCCCATCTCTCTTCTATATTTTTGTAAATCTACTCATCCTATTCGATCTTGTTCAACCTTCTCATATCCTTTCTGAAATTCAATTTTATAATCCTTAATAATTTTAATTCTCCATTTTGCATCAATCTTTAAATTAATTAAAATTATATAATTATACTTATTAAAGTATTATATCCAAAAACAAAATACAATCTCTCAAGACCTCTCTTTTCAATTTCATTTTCTCTTTCTTTAATACATTTTATACTTTTACCATTTATTTTAAGAACTTTCATACAAATTATTCCATTATTCCTAATAATTATTCCATTATTCCTAATAAATCAAATCTCTTATCAATTATTATTTCATAATCTTAGAATAAATATTCATTATCATAATTAATTTTGAAAATCTCTCTTTCTTACTTTATCAAATTTTAGACTTATTTTATTTTTCTAATAATAATAAATACACCAAACCTCTTTTATATTTTTAGCTAGAATATATTTTCTTAATAAAAAGAAACTTGATAATATTTATTACTTGTATTTGTGTTGTTCACTTTAAATAAAATTTATTAATTTGAACTATCTCCTTTTCTATATTTAAATAATTGATAATTATAATTTTATAAATTTTCTCCTTGTTGAAAAATGAGATAAAAAGTTCAAATAAGTAATTTAAAGTCTACAATAAATTCCTATTGTTTTATGATTAAATAATAAGAGATCATCTTTACAGTAATCTTTGAATATTTGATCCCAGTTCTTTAGCAATATCCATTTAATTATTTTATAATATTAGTAAATTTATAAAAATTCAATAATATTCAATAAGCACATCCTTTAATACAGAGCCATTTAAATTCTTTAAAAATCCTATAGAATAACAAGTAAAAAGGAAAGATTAGTAGCACGGTAATCAAAATGAATAATTCTAAGAATATTGCAAGAAAAAAAATTAGAATTCGTATCAACCTAACAAAATTTATTGAAAATAATACCAAAATTTTGAACCACATTTAGTGAAAAGTTTTTTAAATACTTTTTTATTAAGTTTCTAAAATGGTTTAATAAAAGATTTCCCTACAACAATAAACAGAAACTTTAAAATTAATAATGGTCCTCTTAAAAGAAAAAGAATTAAACGAGGTAGAAAGAAAATCCATCTCATTGCATCAGGATGATTAACAACTTTATTTGTTTTGAATCTTCCATTAGACCATACTTAAAATATATAGATTAATTTACTTGCACAACCTTTTAATGACCAATATCTATAATGATATTCATAATAGGGTTACAGACAAACCCAACAATATTAAAAATGACATTAAATACAAGTCATATGATTACATCCTGCATTTTTTTGAACATGAGCCTTACATCCAGGACAATATTTAATGCTATACTTATTTATTGCATTTCTAAAATCGTCTTCAATAGCTTACTATTTTTTAAATTCTATATTCTACCTCGCATAACAAACCTTAGTGTGCTATCTAACCACAATTAAAACAAACTGATGCTCCGCACTTACAGATAACAATGTTTTATTTTGGATTTCTTTCAACGAATAAATCACACCCTTTGGCTGGACACCATTTTTTATTCATATCATTTTCAATCTCTAATTTATATTTAAAAAATAAATATTGAGCAAATTTAGTTTCACTAACTGTTTCCTTTATTACAGATTCAGGAAATTTAGTTATGCAACCTTCTTGTAAACAATAAATATTATTTATTTTAGCATTTTTTATCTTATCTTCTAAATAGTCTTTATAACAATTCCTTTTAATTTAAAATTAAATATATACTTACAAAATTTATGCTCACATTCAAGCAGTTATATTTTAACTGCATTATTGCTACCACAAATAGAACAAGCATTCTATTAATCTTATTCTTTTAAAGATTTTTTTTAAGTTAAACTCAATATCTAAATGTTTTAACTATTAATTTCAGGATCATTATCTTTCTCTTAAATTTAAAATCTAAATTAATATTATATTTTTTACATAATCTCATTTAAATCTTCATTTGTATCATCACATTTAATTATCAAATGATGTTCTTCATTTTTGCTTTTAAATTAATTTTCTAAATTAACCTTAGATATCTATTATTATTCCTCAATAGGATTCAATTTTATTCTTTATAGATTAATTTCCATATTTCTGGAGCTACTTTTTTATGTTTATATGATTTAATGTTTTTTGTAATCAGATGAGGTATCACTTTATTATTTTTTTAATACAGGAGCAAACTATCTAATTGTTGACGATTCTTTAACATTAAAATTATATAAATTTTGCTAATCAAAATTTGGATTAGGGTGTTCAGGAAAACTTAATCTATAATATAATAAAACTTATTTTCTTGTTCAAGATTCTAGAAACTTTATTAAACAGTCATTTGTGTATTGCTCCTACAGATCTCTATTCTTTTTACTTCTTCAAAATTTTATTGTTAAGGTATCATTAAACTGATAGAAAATATTAATGATATTATTATGTAATTAGATAAAATTCTCATGGTTATAATATAATCGAAATCTATCAAGTTAACTATTAAATGAAATTTATAGAGAATCATATCAAATTATATCGAAAATTATTTTTGATGGATATAAATAGAAATTAAAATGCTAGATATTTATGAATGAGTTAGAAAATTTTATTANGATAACAATGTTTTATTTTGGATTTCTTTCAACGAATAAATCACACCCTTTGGCTGGACACCATTTTTTATTCATATCATTTTCAATCTCTAATTTATATTTAAAAAATAAATATTGAGCAAATTTAGTTTCACTAACTGTTTCCTTTATTACAGATTCAGGAAATTTAGTTATGCAACCTTCTTGTAAACAATAAATATTATTTATTTTAGCATTTTTTATCTTATCTTCTAAATAGTCTTTATAACAATTCCTTTTAATTTAAAATTAAATATATACTTACAAAATTTATGCTCACATTCAAGCAGTTATATTTTAACTGCATTATTGCTACCACAAATAGAACAAGCATTCTATTAATCTTATTCTTTTAAAGATTTTTTTTAAGTTAAACTCAATATCTAAATGTTTTAACTATTAATTTCAGGATCATTATCTTTCTCTTAAATTTAAAATCTAAATTAATATTATATTTTTTACATAATCTCATTTAAATCTTCATTTGTATCATCACATTTAATTATCAAATGATGTTCTTCATTTTTGCTTTTAAATTAATTTTCTAAATTAACCTTAGATATCTATTATTATTCCTCAATAGGATTCAATTTTATTCTTTATAGATTAATTTCCATATTTCTGGAGCTACTTTTTTATGTTTATATGATTTAATGTTTTTTGTAATCAGATGAGGTATCACTTTATTATTTTTTTAATACAGGAGCAAACTATCTAATTGTTGACGATTCTTTAACATTAAAATTATATAAATTTTGCTAATCAAAATTTGGATTAGGGTGTTCAGGAAAACTTAATCTATAATATAATAAAACTTATTTTCTTGTTCAAGATTCTAGAAACTTTATTAAACAGTCATTTGTGTATTGCTCCTACAGATCTCTATTCTTTTTACTTCTTCAAAATTTTATTGTTAAGGTATCATTAAACTGATAGAAAATATTAATGATATTATTATGTAATTAGATAAAATTCTCATGGTTATAATATAATCGAAATCTATCAAGTTAACTATTAAATGAAATTTATAGAGAATCATATCAAATTATATCGAAAATTATTTTTGATGGATATAAATAGAAATTAAAATGCTAGATATTTATGAATGAGTTAGAAAATTTTATTATAAGTTTTCATAATTTTTTTTGATAATTTTAAGTTAAAAAATGATTAATAGAAGATTTTATTATTGAATATAAATTTAATAATATTATAGATCTATTAGATAAAGAATAAGAAAAATAGAGATAATTTTTTTTGGATTGAAAATCATGTTAATCATTTGTCTCATAATATTTAAATATCTTGAATACTAAATTCATTTGTCATTTAATATCTTAAGAACGATTGATTGTATGTATAGCATTGCTTTATTTAAAAAAAATTAAAGATTTTATTTTAATTTATGGGCAAAAAGGAAAAAGGAAAGCCAAATCCATTAGGTGAAGTAAGCAGAGATTATACTGTTAATCTTCATAAAGCTGTTCATAAAGAAACATTCAAGAGAAAGGCTCCACGTGCAGTTAGCCATATAATAAGATTTGGTATTTGATTCGATTGATTGGAATAGCTCAAAGAAATATGTTGACAGAAGATGTTAGAGTTGATCCATAATTAAATGAAGCAATCTGGGCTAGAGGAATTAGAAATTTACCAAGAAGAATTAGAGTTAGGTAGATTTATTAAAATTATTTTTTGCAAGACTTTAAAGAAAGAAGAAGGAAGAAGATGATGGAAAAGGAAAGTACTATACTCTTGCTTAGTACGTACCAGTAGATTCATTTGCTAACCTCAAGACAGAAATCACAAAAGCATGATGATTCCAATATTGTACAATACAATATATAAATACATTATTTTATTTCACTAAAATCATTCTTAGATCTAATATTTCCTTTATATATTGAAAGTATTTAATATAATAATGATAATCAAGAGGAGAGTTCATAAAACAAAAATATTAAGATCTACAAAAATAAATATTACTACTATATTAAATATTGTTAAGAACTCATCTAATATGATATTTATTAACATATATTTATAGATCTAGATGATAATAGAATGACACATTAATAATTAATTAAAAATAAATAAAAAAATGATTAAGAATGAAGATCGTTTTATAAAATAATTAAATTTGATTTTATAATGTGATTTTATAATGTCTTTAAGATACAGATTTTAAATTAGAAAAAGGATAGATTTTAAGTAAAAATGAGTTCAAAATTGTAATACAGAGGAATTTAGGAGATTAAATTGTATAATAAGAATAGAACTTAGATGAAATGATTGATGATATTTATATGTTTTTATTTTTAGTTTATTATATTTCATGCATCAAGATTGAATAATTTAACAGCAGTTGGATCATTGATTATAAATGCTGCCTTTTATGATTGACGTACGAATTCTCGTACTGTATTTTCACTCCTTCCCAATTTAAATAATTTCTAAGATAGATTAAATATAAAAATATACTTTCAAATAGGAATCAAGTTATTTTCCTCTTTATGTTATGAAATCATTTTCAAGATTTCCAATTAGTCTTTTTTCTGGAAATTTAGGTAGATGAGATTTGAGATTCTTTGATAATTTTGAATTCAAACTCTCTAATAGACTATATCTAGTTTGAAATATCCAGAAAAGAGTTCCTTTTTTAATTCTAATTTCATAGACAGCAAAACTATTCTATACTACTTTAGAGTTGATTATCTCGATTTCAAAGTCGTTATTCTAGAAAAATATTTAAAAATAATATATATACTTCTACTGTCAATTGAGTTTTGGCTTTTAATGGTCTTCTTTATTTTAGGAAGGAGAGTATAGGCAATTCTGCATTCTATTCATCAATCAAGGATTATTGAGATGATTATAATAAAGCAAACTATTGATTTAAATTGGACATTGTTGTTTTTGATGAAACAAAAGGGGTAAGGGAAAGTTAAACAGGTCTTAACTTATTTTAATTAATGTAATTTAATCTCTTTAAATTCTTTTTTATTTTATAAAATAATGAACGAAAAGAAATAAAGAAGAGTTTTTTCCTTCTAAATTAAAAATTTAACAGGAACATAATCAGATATGTTTGATAGTCAATAATCATCATATAGATAATCAAATGAATAACATAATATTAAAACATTTAACTAAATATTAGCTTTGAATGAGATAGATTAATTTAATTCACCAAAAGAATCTGGTTCAACTACATTGAGATCAATACCTAGACTTCGTAAGAATTCAATAAGTCCAGAACATTCATATATATATTCAAGGAAAACAATATAAATGCCTTTAACGATTAGATCATCATTAGTAATGTTAAATTAATTTGAATAACAGTTTGCTGATAGTATTCAATGCAATGAATAAATTGGAGCTATTGAAAGTAACTAACATGTTTGATAAGGTTTGCTTAACTTGATGGTAATTGCAGTTGAATAAGATAGTATTAGTTTACTTATAACTTTTATGCGCCTAAGTGCTTTAACATTTATATCTTTCTAAGAATGGACTAAGGCTCTTCTCTTTTTATAACATTGTAAATTTCTAAGCGAATTTACAAGATAATTTGATGTTATTTAATGGACATTTCTTTAGATTGGAATTTTGTGTAAATATGTTAAAAAATATAATTTGGGCAAAATATTCATTAAAAAAGTAATCCTTTCATATTATATACATTCAGTCATTAGAATATGCGTGGCATTTAAAAGATACCGATTAAGAAATTAATTGTTATGAAGAATTAGGTAAATTATGTTTTCTAAATTATGAATTAAAAACAGCTAAGTCTTTACATGAGAAAAGTATGAAAGGAACTATAGAAAAAGAAAAGTCTGCAATGAAAATGGTATCTTCCAAAGGTATGTAATAAATTATTAAAATGTTACCATAAGAAGAGACAAATCTCGGATAACACATCTTTTCTAAAGCTGTTAACTTTCCTATCAAATTAATCCATTGTTAAAATCCTCTTTATTATTAAAGAAGATAAATTAAAAATCAATATATGTTATCACATAATTTAGAATGCATACCAAATCAAAGAGCAATTGATATTGATATCTCATTAGATGAAATGTTATAACAATTTCTTAAAGGTAAGAATTTTGCCTTTGAAATACCAATACCCATCTCTGTGGCTGATGAATATGAAAGTATGATCCAATCTAATCCTATACCTAAAATATAACAATTAAAACAAACTTAAACTACAACTTTAATTAAATTATAATCCTTAAAAGTACATCCCACTTCAACCAAATAACCTACTATTAAATTAAATGACTTTTAAAAAAAACTGCCTCTAGAAGAAATGGTTAGGTAACGTTTAGAAATGAAATTTGATATCCCAACATCTTTTACAGAAAATTTAAGAAGCAGGAAATTCTCTACCAATTTAGAATTAATTAGATTAACACATGAAAGAGATGGAATTGCTTTGAGTGTTGAACATTAAAAAAGAGGATTAGTTAGATATGCATAAAAATTGCTAAATCAATAACAAATTTCTTTCCTATGATTTATAGTATTATAATATTTTTTAAAGATTTGTTAATCATTATATCTTTTAAATATATTTTCTTTCATTATACCATAACTTTTTTAGCTGCTTCTTAAATAATACTAGATGATTTTTAGTGATTTATTTAATCCCTTGCAAATTCTTCAAAACCTATGCCATTTTAACCTGTTAACATTCTTGTTTAGTAATATTCCTTTTTTGGATTACCTTTTACTTCTTTAAGTTTGTCATCATCATCACTACTTTTATCTTTTTTACTATTTTCAGATTATTTAGTAGAAGCCATCTTATTACCCATATTTGTGACAATTTTTTTATAAAATTTTTTTAATGAATTCATGTTTATATTTATTATATAATTAATTTTCTTTTTTTTTTTGTTGTTGTTTCATTTTTTATAACTGTGTACAAAAGCTTTAATATGTCCTTCTCCAATTCCAGAACCATATTGATTTGGATAGATTCCACTCATTTCTTTAAATTATTCATCTGGTAAAGATTCATTCATTATTTCTAATAATTAATTCTTTTGAATCCATTTATAATCATCAACTTCTGTTTCTTAAATTTTTACTTAAATGTTTTTATATGATTCATTGAGTTTAATTTCATAAAAAATGCAGAGAGTTTGTTTTTATGGATATTAACCTATTTATAATTTAGTTGGATAAACTGATTCATATAAAACTTTGAGTTCCATTTAATTTTCAATTAACTAAGTATTGATACCTGTTTCTTCAAAAACTTCTCTCAAACATTCAGATTCTAGATGTTACTATTTTTCTACCATCCCACCAGGAAACACCCAAGCTTTAGGAAATGTTTTCATTTGACAATGCCTTCTTGTGATTAGAAAATAATCATTTTTATCACATAACATAGCCACAGTAGCCAATCTTATTTTGCTTTACTTAATTTCATTATTTTAAAATTCTTAATTGAAGCATGGACAATTTGTACCATGTAATAATTATGCTTATGGCCATTGTTATTGATCAATAGCTAATAGGAATTTAGCTTATTGTTATTAATATTGATAAGAGACTACTGGTGTTTTAAGTATTTATAATAAACATCTCCCTGCATAGAGAGTTTGATTAATATGAACTTCAACACCATAATCGATTTTTTACATAATAAAGATTAAATGTACATGATTTTATTATATTATTTCAATAGCCTAACTTCTCTAACTCTGAGTTGATTGTAGCAAGTTCTTTAGCTCCAATGGCCTTTCTTCTAAGATTTTCTCTGGTAATCTTTCTCTTGTAATAGGCAGCACCTCTAATTGAAGTGTTAAAAATGCACGATACCTTTGCTTTCTTTTTTCTTCAAGTCTGTTAACAACAGTTTATGAATTCCATCCAACTGAGGCACATAAATTTCCTAAAGAACAGAAAGGTCTATGATTCTTGAGTCTAATCAATTTGAGAGCATCTGGAACAACTTATCTCTTTCTTGTATCATATGGAGGTGGTACACCTTCAAAGACCTTTAATCTTTCTAAAGCAGCGGCTCCTCTTTTTGATTTATATTGAAGCATTCCTCTGACTACTTTCCAAAAACATCGTGATGGAGTTCTATAATGTTTGTATCCTCTTCTTGGATTGAATGCCATTCTTTTATTAAGATACTCTTCAAAGATGACTCTATTTCTGAAAAGTGAACCTGTTATAGTAACAACTTTATACCTGATTGTTAAATCAATTCAGTTCTGACTACAACAATCCTTTAGCCTCTTTATAACTCCTTGGCAATATAAGAAGCCAATCTACCTAACAAATGGCCCTTGCCATCAATCACGACTTCTTTCTCAAACATTAAATTTTAAATAAATTTTCAAATCATTTCATCTATCCATTTTATTATTAGCTATATTTAAATATATTTATATATATATAATTAATATATATCTAATATATTATAAATAAAATATATAAAATTATCATATAATTAGAGTTGAATTAGTACTACCAGTCATTCTATGATCATTATATTCATAATCTTTGAACATTTCTTAAATTGAATCCCTTCTTAAAGCATTCATATTTTCTTATATAAGTTCATTCTAAGAGTCATGGTCTGATGAAATCTATCTCTTAAAGTCTTAATCTTCCGAATATGCAAATTCAACAAAAGGAGATGGTAGAGTTTTATCCATTATATTTTACCAATTCATATTTTAAAACCAAGGATGTTTCATAATTGATTAAATTCCATCAAATCCTAATCTATTTTATTATTTTCTCTATAATAACTTATAATCATATATCCATTTACCTAATTACATATATCAGCACTCTCACTACTCCAACCATCTTATTTTCTAATAGTAACCTATTTAGTTAACATCATTTCTTTAATTTCTTTTCTAGATCTACCAACATATGGTCTTCTTCCAATCATAAATTCATGTATCATTACTCCTAATGCAAAATGATCTACACCTATTCCATGATTCTGTCTACACATTACTTCTGGTGCTATCTGACTTAATATTAATTTACTAACCCATATATCCTGGAGTCCCACTTGTTTCTTAACTATTCTCTGCTTTCAATACTCTTGCTATCCCAAAATCTGTCAATCTTGGATAACCTTTCTTATCAAATACTACATTCTCAGGCTTTATATCTCTATGTATGATATTATTGTTTTATAAGTACTCCAAACTCACTAATAAACAACCTATTACAAATTCTATATATTGCTTTAACTAAATACTGGTTTGCCATTCAGTAAAACGACGATTCACTCCTATATGATATCTTAAATCTCCACCTGTTAATAAATCCATCACTAAATAAAGATGATCTCTATCTTAAAATGCAAAATGAATATTTGCAATAAATGAATGTCTTAGTTTACTCAATATAATTCTCTCATTTATTACAGAATGTACAGACTTCTTTGATAAGATTCTCAATTCATATATTTATATACCTTGCTTTACTCATTTCTTTCATTGCATATTACTTTCGACTCTTGCATTGTTCAACTCTCCATACCTTCCCAAATCCTCCTTTTCCAAGAACAAACAAAAATTTAAAACTACCTTTGTTTACATCTTCTCTAATTAAGGATTACCAGGAGAACAACTTTTCAGATGTTTAGATATCTTATTTTTTCACTACTGTTTGATTGATCTTTCTCTTTAATGCTTTTTACTAATTAAGTTACATAAACTCACTAATATTTGTTCATTAAAGATCTACACTTATATTTGATATTTTGGACTTTGAGGTAGTTAAGAAGGACTTACATTTAACATTCTTTAATCTACACGACTCATATTACGAGTCCTCCATAAAGGTGATACAGGTGGTGATACAGGAACCTGAACCTATAATCCACTAGACATTTTAAATGAGGGTAATTTCGATGGTCTTTGTTATCTTTGACGAGTATTCACAGGACTTTTGAATGATGTTTAATAATGGTTAGGTTCTATGAAGTTTTATTGAATAGGGAGTATTTCTTTAATATTTCTGCGAGGAGCTAAATTCATGATAAAAATAATTTAAAGAAAATATAAGGTAATAATTAGTTGATAAATGTAAACAGATTTGTTAAATGGCTAAGGAATTTAAGAAACGATTATAATTGAGCAATAATTTCAATATAAAATTAATTAGAAAATGGATTTTAATGCTGTGAATAGATCTCCATTAAATACAAGCAAAACAAAATAAATGTATACTTTTTCGAAGGCCAAACGTTGGGTTGATCCTAAGGATAATGTGTATAAAATTGTAAATTAAAGTTTTAGATGCCCTCCAATATATCAATTGCCAACAACATTGAGTAAGAGAGCTGCAGGAATAGGATATGGAAAGAAGATGAACATAACCTAAGAAACTATAACACCAGCACCAAACTCATATTAAGTTCAAACAGCTAGAGAACATGGATGGACAATGGGTTTGGGTAGAGATGTAACTTTTTAATATTAATTCTCAAGCGTGCAAATAAATTTGAGAGCATCTTCTTAGGATTAGTCTAAAAAACACCTGGGCCAGGATCATATAATTTTAAAGAAATTTAGTCAGCCGTTCGTTATAGTATAGGATAGCGATTAAAAAGCAGAAGAAGCAAAGATAGAAAACCTGGACCGTATTCCTATGAACCTATTCTAGTGGCGAATACAATTTACCACCCAGTATAAATAGTCGAGGAAAGTATGCCCTTAGTCATTATCGAGAGTAATTTTGAATGACGCTATCAAATAAATAGTTCCGGAGCTGTAGTTCTTTCACCTCCTAAAGCCCATTCAGATAGAAAATTTTCAGATTCTACACCTGGACCAGGGACATATAGAGAAATTGGTAACCTAGATCCTTTAGGAACATATTTTTGTTCTAAATTTGGGGCAAGCAAATGTAATACATTTCCTAAAGCACAACGCATACTTTCATAGCATAGAGAAGGATCACCTGGACCTGGATAATATAGATTACCATCAGATTTTGGAGGATGATTTATTATTAATGTTAATTTATTTTAATGATATTTATTTTTTTATTAATTTATTATTGAAAATACAATAATAAACTATCAAAAAAAGAATTGCATTTTAAAATAAACACAAAAAATAAGAATTTATAGGAGACTTATTTTTTTTGTTAAATCCCTTGAGTCTATTAAATTACAAGAATTTCTTTCTATTAAATAGAAAATAGATTCTCATACAAAAAAGATAAATGATATTATACAATTTTTTCTTTATATCTTTTTATAATATATTAATTAAAATTTTTTAAAGTTCTCGTGTAGTAATAATATTCGTAAAACTTTAGAATACGATTAGAATGACAATTTACTAAATTAGCAAAAATATTTTATATTCTTAAAATATCTTAGAAAAAAAGACTACCATTTTTGCTCTTACATCAAGTATGTTTGAATAAGAAACTAAACATTTAGAAAGATGAATTATTTTAAAAGTAATTAATTTATTAAATACAAATACAAATAGTATTCTATAATAATAATAATGTGAAAAACAGAAAAATATAATGAATTAAATTCCTTCAATGTAGGTAGAAAATTAAGAATGAAAAGATAGCTTTCCTAATTAATTAAATTTTCCCATTAATATGAAGAAGTATAATTTAGAATTAAGGCAGAATAATAAACTAGTAAAAGAAGAGATTAGAACATTAAAATCTGATAAGAAATGTAAGTAATTTAAGAAATAAGTGAATATATTATTAATATACTTTCATTCACATTCTAGTAGAGTTTTTATTTTTAATTTATCTTATTCACTTAATGCACTTACATATTCTGATGGTCTTCCTGGTGAGATCAAAGATTATTAGTGGGTAAGTTATGTAATTTGAACTTATTATTAATGGATTTGTGATTTCAATTTTTGATTTTCTTATAAGAGTTTCTCATATTCTTTTTCAATACTTTGGTACTTTTTCTAAAAATAATAAAATTAATAACATTCAAATCTTTAATTTGTTTAATTTCTTTTTGTAATTGTATGATTTATAAATCTTTATCAAGTAGTTGTTTTTAATAAATGATTGATGGTTCTAAGAAAATGAAGAAAGATTACTTTGTTGAGAAGACTTTTCTTCTTCTTAGCTTTCCCCGGTAGTAGTCTTAGTATAGTTTGATTTTTCATTCAGTTTTTCATGAAAAAATGATGAGACCTTGTTTAAATTATATTGTGAATCTATAGTTTGTTTTGATGAATAAATTTTTAGAGCTTCTTAAATAGGGATACTTTAACCCTAATTAGGAATGGAAACACTTACTTAAGTAGGTATTCTAGTTTTAATTTCTGTGGATTGTATAATTTTTGGATAAATATGTGATGTAGTTAATATTTTAGTAGGTGAATTGGATCTGCCATCAAATTAGTGACTTCTTCTTGGATTATGTGCAACAAAAACATGAGTGACAGGAGATTGTTTTCTGGATTCATATTATCTAAATAAAATAGAAGCAGACTAGCGATGATTGAAGTTCTAAAATATAAATAAGTGATATGACTTATAATGGAATCATTTGTTTGATATGTTCAGATGAGGTAATGTTTGAATATTAAATTTAAAATATTCATATAAATATTATATTAAACATCTAAAACAAAAGGAATTCATACAATTTTAGTACCATGAACTTTTTTTAAATAACAATAATAAACTAAGCTAAGATAATTATCTTTATGAATGCCTCACATCCAGCTAAAATACTCAGTTGAGGATATAATTGTACAATTTATTTTATTGATTTCTTTCCATCTATAGCTGATTTATATTTTCCTCCTTTAGTAAAAATTCTTTAAATTCAAAGAATGATTAAGTGTTTTATGCTTTCATGATAATTGTAAAAATCATCAAAGGCCTTATCAAAAACTACTTGAATAGAAAATTCTATATCAATTAATATTTTCATTCTCTCTATATCTATTTAATTATTCTTAGTTAAAATTCCAGTTACAATCTCTTTAACTTCTATACATATCTTTATTTCTTCAATCATTATATCGAATTCTTCTTCAATATAAATAAAACCATCTCCTCTTGGTCTAATAATCACAACTTTAGGATTAAGAATTGCCTTTTTAATTGTATCGAAAGAAAGTGTAGTTCCTCCTTAAGATAAGTTAACACACAATACGGCTCTATTTGCTCCATTGTTGATTGCTTTAATAAATTCAAAAAGTAATTATTAACACAGGCTTCTTTAATAATTTATTCCGTTTTTGTTTATATATATATTTTCTTAAAATGAGATTCGTTATCTTATTATGCATGATCGGATTTGTAGTCTGTGATTTGCCTGTCCATTGCTTAAAGCATTAGGTTGCAGGAAAGTGGAGACTATATTTAGAAAAACCAACATAGAAAGGTGTAGGTTTATTACCATGTGGTCATGAAGTTCCTGATAGAGCCAAGACTTCATATATGGCTTATTCTAGCAACTTTTAACCATCATAAGATTTTGAAGTTACTTTAGGAGATGATTATAAAGTTAAATCAAGTTAAAAATCAGGGGAATGGACAATGGTTTATGATGAAGGTTTTGAAATAAAACTGGGTAATATGAAATATTTTGCTTTTTCAAAATATGAGCCAAAAGGTAGAGAAGGAGTATCATTTTGTGATCAAACATTAGTTGGTTGGTATACAAACCTTGATACTTAAGAAAAAGGATGTTATAGAGCTGAGAAATCTGAAAAAGTAGAATCATCTGAATCAATAAAAACAGTAAGTATAGTGTAACCAGAATTCATGGATGATGATGATTTAAAATCATTATCCTTTTTATAAGTTTAAGAAAAGACATCTGATGTGAATCATGAAGATGTTGTAGAGAAATTGAATTAGAAAGAAGGTACATGGAAAGCAAAGGTTTATGATAATATGAAAGGAAAGAGTTTTGCAGAAGTTGCTAAATCTCTAGGAAAAAAGAAAGGATTTAGAAAAGATAAATCATTTAAACAATAAGATTCTACATCAAATAAAGTATTTGTTTAGACAGGTGATTATACAGATTTACCAAAATCATTTAATTGGAAAGAGTAATTGATTATTTAATAAAATTAGAAAATTATCACCTCCAAGATAATAAGGATAATGTGGATCATGTTATGCAATTGCCACAATGTCAATGTTATCAGCAAGATTAAAAATTTAAGGTGAAAATGTAGATCTATCACCATAATGGTCATTAAATTGTAATTATTTCAATCAAGGATGTGATGGTGGTTATCCTTATTTAGTAAATAAATTTGCTGAAGAATAAGTACTTGTTTCTGAATCAGTTGAACCATATTAAGGATTTGATGGATCATGTAATTTCTAAAAAGCAAAATCTTAATCAAAAGTTTATAAGACCAAGTTAATTATTATTTTATATATCTTTTTAGAAATTATAAATATTTAGGAGGTTCATACGGTAGAGTCTCAGAATAAATCATTATGACAGAAATCATGAAAAATGGACCTGTTGTCTTAAGTTTTGAACCATCTTATGATTTCATGTATTATGAATCTGGTATCTATCATTCAAAAGCCGAAACTAATGATTATGCTGAATGGGTATTTAATTAACATCTATAAAATAGGAAAAAGTAGATCATTCAGTTTTATGTTATGGTTGGGGAGAAGAAGATGGTGTTAAATTTTGGATGTTATAAAACAGTTGGGGAAATCAATGGGGAGAAGGAGGAAACTTTAGAATGAAAAGAGGAGTTGATGAATCTGCTATTGAAAGCATGGCTGAAGCATCAGATCCATATGTTGTTAATTAAAATTCAAGTACAAGCTTTTCAGAAACTAAATCAAATGGTTCAGATTTCGATTATGAAGATGATGACAGTATCTTTTCTTTCAACTAGATTAGATAAAACTTAAAATGATATTATATCCACATTAATCATCATCACAATAATTTTTGAATAATATAACCTCAAATGAATACATTCCTTCTCCTTTTATGTGTGATTAAATCTTAAGATATCTTTGTTGTATGGAATTTTTACATTATTAAAATTGGGTGCAAACAATATCTCTAAAACTCATTGAAGAATCTTAATTTTGCCTTATCTATTTTTAATTTTATATTATTAAAATTAAACTTTGAATTGTAATGTATGAAATTCTTTGGGGTATCAAATTCATTGTTTTTACAAAAATCATAATCTGAATTTTATATTATTGCAACCTCTAAATTTTTCAATATTTCAGGATCTATTCCTTGTATTTATTTTAGATGATCATATCTAATTTATAACTGCTTCAACTGAGATTATTGACTAAAATAATTCTAATCATGTCTGAACTTCTTTAACACAATCATCAAAAATTGTGGATAATATCTATCTATAAATGTAATTTTTTTCACTAAATGTCTAAAGTTAGACATCAATTTTTCCCTTGTCTCTTTACTATTTTTAGATTTATTCTTTAAATTGTTATATTAATCCAAACTATTTATTTTAGTTTCATCCTCAATAACATAAGGGGAATCATATATCTTAACAATGTTCTAATTTTCTTATTAAACAATGAATGCAGCTTTAGTTAAGGACTATAAAGAAATCTTCTTTGAAGGATGTCGAGCTCTCTTCTATTCTTAACGTGGAATCAGCTTTCTTTATTAGAATGATGAAATGGATTGCTTTTTTATTATTTTCTCTCTATCAGGTACATAATGTGTAATTGGACATTCATATGAATAATGAGCTGAACTTTAGCAAGCATAACATCTTCTTGGGAAAATAGTAGTTTCGTTTCCATTGAATAATAAATAATCTTTGATTTAACAATAGATTTCATAATCATTTGGGAAATCTTTTAGAGTATTTTTGAACTTTCTATGTGATAATGTCATAACCAAACAAAAACCTTGACTTTTATAAGTATTAGGTTGTAAATTACCTGATATAAATGGAATAAGACCTATAGTTTGGCTAGCAGAGAAAGTGTGTAATTTTAAATTAAATTATTAATCTCCATACATATCAATAATTCCTGATTCAATAAATATTAATTCTTTTTTATCTCCAATAATAGTTTCTGGTGCTAGAATTTTAGTTTTTAAAGATTTGATAATTTCCCTTTTAAAGGCAGGAGTAAAACGATAGCGAAATAGAGCACATTAATTTAAAATAACAGAATTAGATTCTTATATTAATCTTTCTCTTAAATTTTCTGATAATTATTTAATCATTTAATCTGCTTCTTCTGCATCTTTTTCTTTATTTAATTACCAATAGTAATTTAAATATTGGCGGATTTCACTTTATAATTAAAATGGTATTCTTTTTTTTTGCAAATATGAATTAATAATTCTTAGTTTACGTTTTTTATCTTCTCCATATTCACTAATTTATGAAATGATTGCTCCAACAGTATTGATACTATAAGGTAATTATAAACTGGCCATAATAATGAATAAACAACAAACAATTCTTTCTAAATTACTTTAAGGAAGGACATCTCCATATCCAATAGTAAACATAGTAACTGTTGAATAATAGACTGAAGATAAATATTAAATCTCCCAATCTTAATCTACTAGGTCTTCCAACCAACTGACTCCATAATTATTATGACTATATTCACCAACCTAGTATGTATAATAAAGTTACCCAAAACCAAAAGCATGAGAACATATGTATAATAAAAAATAAGACAGCAATTAATTTAATTAGTTCTATTATGGATGAGGCTTTCTTACTTAAATTAAGTCCTTCCTCATAATATTCTAAGCATTCTTATATGGTACTATAATGAACTAAAAAGGTAATTAGAGTAAGATATATTTTATAATCCTTGATTTATTATGTTATCAACGGATCTTGTGTCAATATTTAATAGACCAGTAATTATATTGTTGAAGTCCATTCTAAACCAAAACATTTTAAAAAGTTATGATAAACTATTTATTTTCTATCTGTCACTAATTATCCTTATTAATAGAATGCAGTATTTAAACCAACTATAAGATCACCTAAAAGAACCATTTAAAATATAAAGGATGTCAAATTATACATATCAAACATAAATGAATATTTACTCCATGCAATATCCAAAGGAATAAGAAATAAAAAATACAATCTTGAAACCAAGGATGCTGAATCCCATATTAATTTTATCGGTGATTCTGGTTGAAAAAGTTCTATCTATTTCAGACATTAAACTAACATGTTTATATATTTAGAAAAAAACTGTTTGATCTTTTCGAAAAACTTCATTTCTAACTGCAATGAAAAGTTTTTATGCATAATGGTAATGTTAAAGGTAGAAGAATTTGGAAAGAAGGTTTTGTCTCCAACAAATTATAAATATTTTTCTGAAATACGATTATGTCTAAAGGATTTTGCTTTAAGATTATCACAGAATTAATCTCTATAGCGATTTTTGCGTTCTGTTTTTAATGTTAACCTTCTTTAGTACTTTATGATTGATTCATTTCCTAAAGATTAAACTTAGTTGTTTTATCGAAAAGGTGCTGCTTCTGTTAGATTAGCCTCAGTTAGAAGCTTGAGTCCTGCATTATCAGTCAACATTTTTTCTTACATATTAAATAAATTATTCAAATCAAAATCACATTCTTCCTTCTTCTATAATTAATGATATTACGTATAGAAGGTTTACATCCAAATCTTTTGATTATTTCTCCTGGATATAGAAAATAAGGCATAAATTTCATTATTAATCCAATTTTCAACTTAGTCTATAGATTTGGAATCTTTGATAAATTATTCGTGCTGTTGTAAAATTAATATTCATGAGTCATTTCAAAATCGTTTAAACTTGACTTTTAATTAAATCTATCAATCAGATCTTAAATCTCACCAATCTCTTTATTAAATATTCTTTCATTTCTCTTAGCTAATTTCAATCTATCTAATAACATAATTAAAAACTATTCTTTCATTTATTAATTTTTTTTAATGTTTGTTTTAGGTAGAATTCTCAATCTATTAATACAAATTATCTTTTTGACCATACTAATAAATCTATGTTTATATTCAGAAATAATGTCTTTTTCATTATAAAATGAGACACTTCTACTCTTTCTTAAATGTCTTTTAATCTCTTCATGATCATAATATAACTTTAATCTTTCAAACTTTTAAGATTAAATCTTCCAAACTGCTTTTGTTAATTCTGATAAATTGTATCTACAATTATTATATCTAAACTTAGTTCTCTATCTATTAATTTATCTCTCTTAGATTTATGATTTAATATGTTTTTTTAAAATCTATTCTCTATCAGGTACAAAATGAATTAAAGGACATTCAATTAATTTATGTTAATTTGAATCACATGAAAAACAATTAGTAGGATGTAATTATTTTCCTGGATTAAATGTTAAATAATCCTTCATTTAACAAAAGATTTCAAAATCTGAAGGACATTCACATAAGCATTTTAAAAAGTCATCTCTACTTAATAACATAATTTTAGTAAATGATAAACATTTGAATTTTTCTGGTGCTCCTTTTCCGGTTATAAAACTACTAATACCTAAAGTTTGACCTTTCATTTATCTACCAACTGGAAATTATCTATTAATCTCTAAATGAATCTCTACTTCACCTTCATCTATAAAACATAAATAAATTTAATCATTATCTATAAATGATTCAGGTGCATATATCACACTTCTTACCTTCTTTACCAATAACTATTTCAAAGTCTAACTAAATCTATTCTTAAATAATGGACAATCATTCAACATTGATTAATATGCCTCTCCCATCAATCTTTCTTTCAAACATTCAGATAATTAATTTATAATCTTTTTCTAATCATCATCCTCTTACTAATTCTATTTTTACCAATAATAGTTTAAATATTATCTTATTTCCATTTATAAATTAAAAGATATCTTTCTCTTCTCCATGTATGAATTTATTATACTCAATTTCTTCATTGTCTCCTCTCCATATGCTGTTATCTCTTCTATAAACTTTCCTACTGTATTTATTGAATACGGTAATTAAATACTTGTAATCATTATGAACAATATTGAAGTAGTCTTCTCTAAATTTGAAACAGGAGCTACATCTCCATATCCTACTGTAAACATTGTTACTGTCGAAAAGTAAAATGCTTCCAAATACTAAAAATTCCAATCCAAATCTTACACTTTAGAATTACTCACCCAACTATTTCCTCCATTCTATTCACTATAAGATCCTATCTACAATATTCTAATATTATACCCAAAACCAAAAACATGCAAATATATGCAAAAAATAAAATAAAAATAATAAGAATTTCCCTAATTGTATCATCGATGATAATTTCTTATTTACATTTAAACTCTACTCATAATGTTTCACTGTCTATCTTACTCTACTAACATGAATTAAAAATATTATTAATGACAAATGAATTATATTCTCTTAAGGATCTATTCTCATTCGATATTTTTATTATAAAAAACTGTAGATTATCAATATAAAACTTGAAATCCATTCTGTACTATAGTTTCGTAAAATACTATTTTTAAAAATACGCATTCTTGATTTTACAATTTAACCACATTCATAATACGCTGTGTTAAATTCAAGTATTTAATCACTTAACACCAAAATTAACATTATATAAGAAAGTGGTTAAAATAACTCAAATATAAACTCTTATTCAATCCATGCCATATCTAATGGTATCAAATATAAAAAGTAGAGTCTAGCAACTATTGCAACAATATCCCAAATACTTTTATATTATGAATCAGGTTGAAATAAGGGTAATTTGTTAATCAAATTACTCAAAAATTCAATCAATTTTTAAAAACATATTATTTTTTCTATTGTTCTCAATGCAAGTGATTAATTCTTCTTACTCTCATAAATAGCTAAATCATCAATCAATGAAAAATGATAATTACTTAATTTTGAATAATAATTTTAAGTCGATCGAAGATTTTTTATAAACTTTGTTACATATTCATGCCTTTTTTTTATCTTAAGTCCTCTCTTTTATTCTTAATTCGCACTTATTGATTCTATATACTAAAGGTTTTTATGCAAATTCTTTAAATATAAACTTGTCTCAGTGTTTTATCTATTAATGAGTGTTCTTCGAGATTTGAAAGGTGATGATTCAGAATTTTCAGTGAGCTTATTTTCTAAATCAATATTTTTAATTGAATTCATATTTATTATAAATAAAATCAGATAAACTTTAGTCAAGATTATAAGAAGTACGATAATATAAATACTTTAATATGAATAATATTGTTCAAGGTTTTTTAATAGATGAATGTTATTGCATTATAAATGCAAGAGATATTCTATTGTTTCTTCTCATTAATTATTTTTTCTTTGTCTCTCCAACATAATCTGGATGCTTTTATTTACATACATATTTTTAAATGTATAAATATGGATAAAATAAATACTTTATAAATTACTAAGTTTTTTATTATATTAAGATTTGCTTATCATTTGTACTTGATAGCATTGATATTTTTGTCCTGCTTAAAACTTAAAAAAGATTATCTTTTGGTCTAAAATATTTATAAGATTTCTATGAATCTAAAATTATATCAAATTCTGTTTATAAGAGCATTTTAAGTTTGAGTTCAAAAAATTCTAATTCATTGTTAGTCTTATCCGAATAAATATGTTTGATGTGTTAAATCTTACTTTTTCTATATTAAATAATATTGAGATATTCTTTATGTTAAGATAGACTTCTCTGCTAAGAATCTTCCACCTACTTTTCAATAAATTCATTTATAAGATTAACCTTCTTAACTATATTTTTAAACTTCTCCTTAGTTTCTTTTGACTTTTTACTAAATTACATAATTTCTCCTATGTCTGATAAAGTTTACTTTTTTCTTAACAATTATTTTTTCTACTAACTTGGTGGTTTTAATGTATCTTCCTTAAAATCAAAAATACGAATTTTCTATTCTTCGGAAGTAAATCTTATCTCAGATGATTTTTCTGAGTTTTCATTTAATTGAATTTAAGGAGTGACTTATTTTTCTTCATCCTACTCTTCATATATGTATGTTAATTATTGATTATCTTATTATACTTATTTAGCTACATCATTTAATATACTTTAACCCAAAATAGCCTTAATATAACATTTTTCTTTTCTTTTTTTTTCTGTATTTCTCTCTTATTCTATACTAAATTAAGCTGTTTTAATAATCTTCTCTCGATCTGGTTTAAAATGAAGGAGAGGACATGAAATTGCTTTATGAGTTTTTGATTTACAAGAAAAACATTCCAAAGTTAATAATTCTGTTTCAGAATTGAATGTTAATTCTTCAAAAAAAGAATAAAATACTTCATAATCATCAGGATAATCTTTTATTACTTCCAAAAAGTCTTTCCTTTTTATTATTAATAATTTAGTAAAACCTATAGTTTTATATTTTTCTATACTAGGAGTACCAGTTATAAAACTTACAAATCCAAAGCTTTCACCTTCCTTTAATTTACTAACTCTTGATAATTCACTTAATTATTCATTTTCAATAAACACCTCAATTTATCCTTATTCTATAAAAAATATTGACAAATTATTTTCATCCTATAATTGTTTTGTATAATCAAGAACATTCTCTGGAGCAATTGTAGTTGAAGTAATTTTACTTACAAGTTCTTTTTTAAAATTTAATGAAAAGTTCTCTTTAAAAAAAGGACTATTATAAAGAATTCGAGAATTAGCTTCAAAAATTAATTTCTATTTTAATCTACTTGATAATTCATCAATGATTTCTTTTTCCTAATTCGATTCATCATTCCTTTTCATTGTCCAATAATAATTTAGATATTCCCTTATCTGAAATTGTAACTCATAACTAATAGCTTTTGATTCCATATAATTATTAATAATATTAAACTTTCTTTTCTTCTCCTCTTTAAAACCACTAATCTATTCAATAATAGAACTCACAGTGCTTACACTGTAAGATAATTAAACACTACAAACAGACATAAATATGATTGATACAATCATTTCTGGATTTGTCTAAGGTGTTATATCACCATAACCTACAGTGAACATTGTTACAGTTGAATAATAAAATGAGTACAAATATTGATCAGCAAAAGATCTATCTAAAATCTATTTAGCCTCAAGCCAACTATTACCAAGATATGTCTCACTATAAAGTCCCACCCAAAACCACAAACATGCAAAAACATGTATAACAAAAAATAATAAAACAAATAATTTAGAAAGCTCCATTATTGAAGATGCTTCCCTTGATAAATTCAAAGCATCTTCTAATTATTACCTAAGTTAAGCAATATTGTTATATTGTACAAATTATAGAAATAGAAAGATATAATAAGGATTTTCAAAAACATTAAAGCCGTAATCATACTGATTAGCGATATTATAAAATACGATAAGTAAAATATTAGCAATTATTTCAAAGCCATATGCTTTACCTATCTAATGCTTTAAAATACTCAATCTATCTGTTACCAATTATCCTTGATGATAGTAAGATTAAAAAATGCTTACAAAAAAATCAAGTATCAAAAGTGTTATACATAACACAGTTGGTACTTCTAGTGTATAAAATAACAATTATATTGATGGCCAAGCTAAATCTATTGGAATTGTAAATAGTAAATAAAATCTGCAAACAAATAAAACACTATCCCAAACTACTTTCATTTTTGAATCTGGTTTAATTAATGGAATTTTCTAGATGAGCTTATAAAATCTCTCCACTTAAATTCCTATAAATATTTTCGCTTGTTACAATAACAATTAATTTGTTCTAAAATTAATATTATAATCATTTTTACTGTGGATTCCTTAAGTGAGCTTATGTAGTTTCTTTTAAACTTGAAATAAATGGTTTAATTGTAATTGCATATTTTCTAAAATCAACATCATCAAGTGAAGATGCTTTATCATTAATCACTTATAAATGGTATTTCGTTATTTTTGATATCAATCTTCTCTTGGAAAGAATCTAATGTATAAATTATCTTATATGAAAGAGTTAAACTAATTTAGAAAAAGCCTTTTTTGCTTCTGATTTAGTAAATTACTCTTCATCTTTTTATTTTTCTTTAGCATGATGTTCAACTAAGACTTAGGGAATTTCAAAGGGTTTTTTCGAATCATTTTAACTATCACTTGCTTCACTAATACTTACACTAACATTAGGAACTTCTTATTCAACCTAAAACGCCTACATAAAATATTAATCTTCTTCAATAGGCTCCTCAGCACATAGAATAGGTCTATTCTTTAACATAATTTATTGAATTTTATATTTTTTTCAACATTATATAAATTAACTGAATATAATATATGCAACTCATTCTGTAAAAGTTGGTACTAATGGATCGAATCCAAGTTCTTCAACAGGAATTACAAATTCAGCTAATTTACCATCATAAGCCTTAACCATATGAGAATGAGCTTTTCTTATTTGAGTTAGTTATTATTGTAATTCAGCTATATGTGCTGACTTTTAAACATCAATTTCTTAATACTATCTTGTAATTATATCTAAAATTATATATAATGATTACTAATTGTATTTTGATCAATATTTGCTCCTTATAAAACTTGATTCAATTGTAATTCTTTTATTTCAAGTTCTTCTTAGATAGCGGCTGTTTTCTTTTCCAAAATTAGATTCTAATTTATATAAAATATAAAATTTACTTGTAAACCAGTTTTTTATTAAATTGATTGAATGGTTTAGTTAAATTTATCTTCTAATGATTTCTTTTCTCTTTCCATATATTGAAAATGTTATAATTTAACTTCATATTCATATTCTAAATTTCTAAACTTCTTTTCAAGTTCATCTATTTTAAGTTTAAGTTATTCTTTTTATTATACAACTTAAGCTTACTCTTCTTTTTCTTTAATTAAAAATTTAATCTCTTCTTTAATTGCTTTAAGTGGTTCATTTAAATTTTTAGATTCATTTTCAATTGATTACAATAATTTTTTGTCTTTTTCTTCTTTTTTTTAATGATCTGTAATTTCATTTTTTAAACTTTTAATCATATCTAAATTAGTAGCAGTAATATCAGAATAGTAATTTTTAATTTCTGTGTATTTTTTTGAGTGTTCTTTAGTTAATTATTATATTCTTAAATCTTTTTTTTCTTAAAGAATTTTAATTTAATTATTTCTTGCTTCCTCCATTTCTCTTCTTAATTTTTCCATTTTTAAATGATATTTTTCTTTTAAATCATTTGCTTATCTTTCAAAATTCTATCTTAATTAAGTAGCTTAACGATCATATTCTGTTTTAAGTGCAAACATATAGTCATTTTAAGCTAAATCAGCTTCTTTTTATTAAACTTTTAAAGATCTAATATCAGTCTTTAATTCTCTATCTTTCATTCTATGATCATCTTCTAATTATTTTAGTGTAACTTCTACATCTTTTCTTAAATCACTTTGCTAATCTTAATTTTAAAATAATAAATGTTTAATTCTAAAATATATAACAAAATTACTTTTATTTATAAAGATTCAATTGCATAAAGTGATTTTCTTTTAAATCTTATATTTCTCTTTCCTTATTAATAAAATCACTTTTTTTATCATCCAATTCTTTTTTAGCAATGATCCAGTTGTAATTGATCTTTTCTCTTTCTTATTAATATTAAGAAAGTAATTTCTCTTCAGCATCTATATCTGTTTTAAGTAATCTAATTTCTTCTCTCATTTATTTCTAGAGAAGTTTCAAAATTATAATACCTTGTATGCTTCATTTTCAACATCGTTAACCTATTTAGCCTTATTTTATGCTTCCTATTCTGCTTCTATATATAATAAAAAAGTGTATTATACTTGATAACTATGGTTTAGCATCAGCTGGTTTTGGTTTATTCTTACTCATCTAAATAAATATTTTTATTTATAATTTAAATGTTCATTTACTCAATATGATTTCAAAATAAATATATATTAAAAAAGAAAGAATCTGTACTTTATAATTTAATTAGGTATTTATTATACATAGATAATATTATGAACTTTTAACAAAATCAAACAAGCAATGTAGCATTAATACATCCATCTAATTCAGGATTATTTGTTACTTAAGCATATTTACTCCAAATAACTTTACCAGTTTGAGTTACTAAACCTAATTCACTTACATTCACTTCTACAACAGTACCTTTTGTAATAACACCAAGTGTTGTATATAAAGCTGATTAAGGATTCTTCTTAACTCCTAATAAAGGTAAACTAAATGTTGTTTTCAATTCAGGATGAGTAACATTGGCTTTTTTAAAACGTAATCCTGTAGGTCTAATATACCTTTCAAATTTTGGAGGTTTACGTGTAAATGTTTCTGGTACAAAACATACTTTATTAATTCTTCTTTTCCAACTCTTTTGTTTTCTCTTTCCACTCTCTATTACTTAAAACATTTCTCCTTCTGACATCTATTTCACTTTAGCAATAGGAACATCCCATTTACCTGCTTTCTCTTATCTAAATTATTTAATAATTATAAACTCTACCTTTTTTATTTTAACATATTTGTTAACACCTTAGATTATTGTTATTATTCTCTATCTAATAAATATGTAGGAACAGCTCCATCTTTTACATCTTCTACATTAACTTCTATATCTTTCTCTTCATGAGCTAACATTTATTTTTTCATTAGAGCTTTCTCTTTAAATCTTTCCTTGTTAAACATTTTGGCCTATTAAATATTTTCATTTTATTTTACTTTAAGACCCTTAAGATTTTATGCTTTCTCTGCCAATTCATGAGGTTGTCTAGCTGCCTTTTTCCTTGCTCTTTCTTCTGTATCAAGTCTTTTACCAAACCTTTTTTGATGAAGTTCTATATAATCGTGTTGTGGCATTATAAATCACAATTTTTTATATTTAAAATTTATTTAAATTTCACCATTCATATATTTCCATTACCTTTTTTAATCAAATCTCTATTTACTATCAATTTATTATTCATTTATACATGGACATATATATAAATATATATTAAATATACATAAATACTAAAAATGCTTATCATTCATTTTAACTATAATTTCATAATCATTTTCTTAACTCCTTTTTTTGTGTTTATTATGTCTTCTTAAACAACTTTTAATTTTGTAAGATGATTTTTAAAACCTGCAACAGATCCTCCTACTCCAAAATAATAAAATTTATTTATCATAATACATTATCCATCTGGTCTCAAATGTTTAGCAATAAAGTCTTCAACTTTAGGATAATATTCTTCTCTATATATAATTTCAGAAGCCAAAATAATATCAACTTTTGATAGATTAAGTGATTCCCAATCTCCATTTACAAATATGTAATTCTAATTCTTTTCAAGATTGTTCAATTTCAATTATGGTAATATTGCTTTCTCAAATGTATCTTCATTATAGTCCTAGAAGCAAACACTTTTAGCTCCTTGTTTTAGAGCTTGAATTCCCAATAATCCCAAACCACATCCCATATCTATTACGTCAAGGCCATTTAGTTATTTAGGGTATTATAAGAGATCAAACGTACATTCCCACAATGTCTAACCCCCTTCATAACTTCCTTGAATGACATCCAAATTATTGCAATTTTGATAAACGATATCACAACATTGATTCATTAAATTTTATACTCATCATCAATCATTAGGTATTTCATCGTATTCCTAAACCAGACTTGATTCATTAACACTCTCGATAGATAATATGCAACAAAATGTCCTATCCCTATGAAGCATCCTGCTATTGCTGGGTAAAGAATCCAATATTTTAAATACATTAATTTTATTATAAATTATTCTTTTTTTCTTTTTTTTTACAACATTTCTCATACTTACTATTTTACTATTTTTACTCTATTATACCTATTATACCAATTTTTAACTTACTCACAATAGATCTATCAAAAATTATTATAAATTTTTATCAAATTTATTATAATTATTAACAACTCCATACCTTGATTCCTCTACTTTACTTTCAAATAACTATCATTCTCATTATTATTCTATTTTAAATATAATAGACATAGTTTTATAAAATTATATGATAATTTTACTACTTAAAATATAAGAATTATCATTTAATAAATTTGTAGCCTAATCTATTTTTGTGCAAAAAAGAAATTTGGTGAAATTGATATGTTTTCCCGGTTTTTAGTTAAGCCTGCAAATAAATAGAATACAAATCCAAGTGTGTTAATATATATAAAAAAAAGTTTGAAATTAAGAATAAAATGTCTATGCAATGCTTTTCAGTCTTAAAATAACAAAAATCTGAATAAAAACAATGTTTGATTTTAAATAGCTAAATAAACAACTAAGAACTTGAAAGTTTCTAACTAGTAAATTGATATTCTATTAATAATAGATTCATACCTTATAATCTCCATTATCCGGCAATTCTCAATTTTCAACTGAAAATGGTTCTTTCACTAAACTTAATGAAAAAATGATTGAAGAACCTCTCTTAGATACTTAAAATGAGTTAATTTTTTCTGATTTAGATAATGCTGAGTACTGTAGATAAACACTTGTATTTACTAATAGTATTTATTCTAATAGATATTTTAGTGAAAGAATTAAAATAAGCTATTTAAAAGATTAAACATTCTTATAATGGATTAGTGATGTCAATAAATGAAATTCAAATTGACAATTAGCCTGATGACACATACAAACTAATGATAATTGTAAAATTAAATTAAGTATTTAGACAAAAAAATTTATTCATCACAATTTTACAATTAATATAAGTGAACTGTGTATATTTATAGAAAAAGTGTTGGAACTTGACTTATCATTTTCAAGTAGCAGTAAATTATAACAATAAAATAGTTGACATTATATAATATCAAGATGAATCAATTCATATCAATCCTATATCTTTAGTTAGGAATTAGGATATAAAGTCGACTTTTTATGAAATACTAAAATTAAAACTGCAACAGTTTGATAAATGTGAAAGTATTCAACAGATTTTAGAAATATTAAGAGATTATGAAAATGAAGATTTAGAAAAACTAAAAAGACATTATGTTATAGAGAAAGAGATCTATAAGCTGAAATTATAACTTATAAACTTACTTCTTAAAAGAAGGCAGATCTGAATAAATTATATCAATTTTGAAATTTTGTATAAAATAATCTATATAGTTATATAAATCAATATCAGATATTATTACTTTCTTAATGCATACTGATAATTCGTATTTAGATACTGAAATTAAAAAAAGTAAATTTAAATGATAACAACAATAAGTCAAATAATATTTTTTATTTATGTAAGTTGACAATAATGTAGAAGAATAAAAAAAGAAAAAAGAAAAAGAAGAAGAAGAAACAAAGGGAGCAGTGACAATGAAAAGAAGACTCATAGCTTCTTTTGATCTTTTCTAATTCATGCCTGTTCCAAAGACAGAAATGATATCTTCTAGAAGAAGTTTATATGGAAGTCTTCTTATGATAGGTTGTTTTTTAGCATATTTTATTTATACATTAGTTGGTATGTATTAGCTATGACTTTTAGCATTTATTACAAATAATAGTCCAACAGTAAATTAATACGAGGAAATATTAGAGGCCTTAAATGTAACATTACCAGATATAGCTTTTGGATACTTTTTTGGAGATCCGTAAAAATTTATATTGAATCATATTTTAGATTTTCAAAAACTATAAATGATCCTTCAATCTTCTATTTTGAAATGTTTTAAGTCACTAAATTTCAAGATGTCTCAAAAAAAGATGTAAGAACATAAATACCGTTAAAATCTTGCAATCCTGATTGGATTCCTGCATCCAACTATACAATCTTATGCCCTAGGTAATAATCATTTAATATACCTCAGTGAGTCTGCAAATATGTCAGGAGCTCTATATCAAACTCAAATATTTACATACCCAAGAATTTAAGTGAATTATTGTACTCAAGGAGGCAATTAAACTTGTTTAAATTAACAAGAAATTGCATAGATAGCTGCTGGGTATAGAATCTATATCTAATTTATCAAGTGGAAGAATTTTATTATACATTCGGGATAATTCACCAAATTTCGATCTTACAACTGGAAATTCAATAGAAAGTGTACCATATTCTACTTATTAATACTTTCTAATGCCTGGGTTATACCCTAGGACTGAAATATTCTTCTAATTAGAGAAATATACAATAAAGCCTGATTTTTTAAGAAGGTGGTAAGATGATGTTAGAATCTTCTTAAGTACAGAAAAAGTAAATAGTTGGATTACTAATGTAAGTGTTTATAATTCTTACAATGCATATTAAATAGGATTTAGAACAGAATTGGTATCAAAATTAGATTAATTTTTAGACTCAATAAATTTCTATTTTAACTTATTAAACATCATTTGATATGATTTCAATTGTTGGTGCTTTTTGGGGAGTATTGTATTATAATTATTAATATTTAGATTCTCTCTTTTTGCTGCTTATTTTTTAGTATATAATCAAAATACTTTTTATAGAGAAAATAAGTAATGGGAAGATTTTGGAAAATAAATTGGAGTCAAAAAAGCTTCTGATCTCTTTAATCTAACTGAAGAAGCCCCACATTCAAAAGTCAATGATTCTATTGTTTTTGAAATGACTGAAATTCATCAAGAGAATAACCATTCTTAAAATGAATAGAGTGGTGTTTGATTAATTTAAATAATTTTTTTTTTTAATCAGAGATGTTTATACTTATTTAGTTTTTCATTTTTTTGAGTTATTATAATCTTTTAAAGTATCAAGATCAATTTATTGGATTAGAAAAATACTTAAAATTTATAGGAAATAAATATCATAATTTTTGATTTCATTATTTTTTGCTATACATAATATAGAAAATTGGATGTGCAACTTATGAGATCAAGAATAACTTTAAATAATCAATAATTGATTTTTTAGATTACTATTATTTGGGAATTTGAGTTTATTCCAAAATTGTAATTTTTTACTCATAGGTACTGATTAAAGCTTAAGTATCTCTTTAAGCAGTTTCTGTTATTTATTTGTATTCTTTTTCTTATTATTATATTTATATATCTCTATTTTCTAATTTTTATGCTAATTTCTTATATTCCTCTTTAAGTTTTGCATATTTCTTTTCCAATTCATCATATTTTTTTTCATTTTATTTCTTTTACTTTATCTAATCAGTCACCATTTCATTTAATTATTGAATCTCTTCAGATTGATGTTAATCTCTTTATTTTAAAGAAGTAATCTCCTTAATTGATTCATTTAATTATTAAGCTAATTATAAATTTAAACTCTCTAATTATTGAACTTTCAAACAACTTTATTTCCATTATCCTTCAAGTTCTTCATACTTTTTTTCTAATTCTTAAAATTACATTTTGATTTTAATAAAAATTTTATATCTGTTTTAGATAATAATAAATACTGATAAAAGAGGATATAATTATTTTAGATGAGTTATCAAATCTAGATTTCTAATCAAATTTAATTGTATTTTATTTTGACATATTTAATTAAATATTATTACATATCATAGACTTAAAAAAATGAATTCCAAATAACATTATAATACTCATAAATTGACATTGAGTAAGCCAAGTAAGAAATCATAATTTTATTCTGATGATGGAGAAAGCACAACACCTCATTCAATAAACTCTGTAAAACATAAATAAGAGTTTTAAACTGATGATTCTGATTGTGGGACTCCAATAACTCCTTCAGCTAAGTCTCCTTAAAAACCATAACAATCAAAATTCAAACCAAAGCCATCAACAATTTAATAACTATTTACTAACACAGCTAAAAATGTATTGTCAAATAAATAAACTCATTCTGATGCTGAATTAAAAACTCAAAAACAATATGAAGTTTCTGTAAAAAATCACCCTTTTCGACATCTAATATTTGGTGAATCAGTTTCAGAAACTACTCTAAAAAAACATCTTTTACTAACTTAAAGAGGTTTGATCTATGCAACCAAATGTTTGAAAGGACCCAGTGATTAATTTATAAAATCTCGTCAAATAGAAGTTCCAATAGAAGAAACTAAATAAAAAATATTACTATTAGATTTAGATGAAACCTTAATTCATTGTTGTAGTTCTAAAGAGTAAGCTTAAGTTCACATCAATTAAATAGGTTTTAATGTAAGACCATATACAAATTATTTTTTAAATAAGTTAGCTGAAATTTATTCAATATTCATTTTCACAGCTTCATCACCATCATATGCAAGTGTTATAGTGGATTACTTAGATCCAGAATAAAATAAAATAATAGGAATATTTTCGAGAAATCATTGCATGGAAACAAAAAATGGATTCTTTATTAAAGATTTAAGAACTTTAAAAGATATAGATTTGAGTTCAACTATAATAGTTGATAATTTAGCTCATTCTTTTGGTTTACAAATTGATAATGGAATACCAATTTTGGAGTGGAATTCTAATGAGAAAGATGAAGAGCTAAAATTTTTGACAGAATATCNTTATTAAGCTAATTATAAATTTAAACTCTCTAATTATTGAACTTTCAAACAACTTTATTTCCATTATCCTTCAAGTTCTTCATACTTTTTTTCTAATTCTTAAAATTACATTTTGATTTTAATAAAAATTTTATATCTGTTTTAGATAATAATAAATACTGATAAAAGAGGATATAATTATTTTAGATGAGTTATCAAATCTAGATTTCTAATCAAATTTAATTGTATTTTATTTTGACATATTTAATTAAATATTATTACATATCATAGACTTAAAAAAATGAATTCCAAATAACATTATAATACTCATAAATTGACATTGAGTAAGCCAAGTAAGAAATCATAATTTTATTCTGATGATGGAGAAAGCACAACACCTCATTCAATAAACTCTGTAAAACATAAATAAGAGTTTTAAACTGATGATTCTGATTGTGGGACTCCAATAACTCCTTCAGCTAAGTCTCCTTAAAAACCATAACAATCAAAATTCAAACCAAAGCCATCAACAATTTAATAACTATTTACTAACACAGCTAAAAATGTATTGTCAAATAAATAAACTCATTCTGATGCTGAATTAAAAACTCAAAAACAATATGAAGTTTCTGTAAAAAATCACCCTTTTCGACATCTAATATTTGGTGAATCAGTTTCAGAAACTACTCTAAAAAAACATCTTTTACTAACTTAAAGAGGTTTGATCTATGCAACCAAATGTTTGAAAGGACCCAGTGATTAATTTATAAAATCTCGTCAAATAGAAGTTCCAATAGAAGAAACTAAATAAAAAATATTACTATTAGATTTAGATGAAACCTTAATTCATTGTTGTAGTTCTAAAGAGTAAGCTTAAGTTCACATCAATTAAATAGGTTTTAATGTAAGACCATATACAAATTATTTTTTAAATAAGTTAGCTGAAATTTATTCAATATTCATTTTCACAGCTTCATCACCATCATATGCAAGTGTTATAGTGGATTACTTAGATCCAGAATAAAATAAAATAATAGGAATATTTTCGAGAAATCATTGCATGGAAACAAAAAATGGATTCTTTATTAAAGATTTAAGAACTTTAAAAGATATAGATTTGAGTTCAACTATAATAGTTGATAATTTAGCTCATTCTTTTGGTTTACAAATTGATAATGGAATACCAATTTTGGAGTGGAATTCTAATGAGAAAGATGAAGAGCTAAAATTTTTGACAGAATATCTTATAAAAGCCAGTAAAGTTGATGATGTTAGAATATTCAATTAAGAGTACCTTCGTTTAAGAGATTTAATCAACTACTAATTATGAATAAAAATGTATTTAAAATGTAAATGATTATAATTCAATTACGATTCATATTATAAGTTAATACAGTGTTGGGATTGAATACTAATTTAGCTTTTTTTTATTTTAAAACAGAAATCCAATATAAATACTGATTAAATTCTTCTTTAGTTAGTTCTAGGTTCTTTTAGATCATTTCATAACCTTTAGATTCAGCTTCTAATAATAATTTATTAGCAGTAGCTTATGCTGCTTATGTAATAGTGAATGCATCTGCTTAAGCTTAGGCATGAATAGCAAAGATTTCTTAATCATTTTCAGCCTTCATAACAAGAATGTCATTTAAAATCATTTAAGCTTTTTATTCAAATTATTTCATAGTTTTCTTTTAGACTTCAATTTATGTTTAAACAATAGAATCTTCATATTAATCAGGCAATTCAATATCAAGAATTTAAAGTGATACACAATTAGCATGAGCCTTTTTTAATTCATCTTCTAATTGTTTTTACATAACTTCTGTTATGTTTCTTCTGTTAGTCCAATATTTAGGTGCTTCAAATTTACCTGCTGCTTATAAAATTGTATCCCTTGCCATTCTTATAAAAGTGGCTTCATAGTTTAATCCACCTAAAGCATATAATTATGCTATTTCATTCTTAATGAGTTAATATTAAAATGAAACATGTAAACTCAATGTAAGACCTTCAGCAGTTCTTGTTTTAAGAGGTTGACTTTATGCTCTTTTATCATCTGAGAATTCAATAGTTTATCTACTGCCAGGAAAATTAAAAAAAGAATTAAATGGGCCAACTAAATATCTTCCTGGAGCATAAATTTGTTTATCACATTATTTACTAATAGAATTACACTTCAAACCCCAATTAGTAATTTCAACAACATCCCATCCTATTATTAAGATAATTAAAAGAAATGAAGCACAACAAACAATGGAACCTAATATTATTTATTATTACATTTTTATTATTTGTTAATTTAGATATTAAAATATTGTCAAATCAATTACTCTTGTTATAGAATAAGAGATTATTATTATAGTTCAATGATAATCTTATATATAATAAAATTTATATTAAAAATATACAGAGTTCTTTTGAGATATGATATTTGATTTCATTAATTATCTTTAATATTTGAGAAATAATTTCTTTGTTATATATAAATCTTATTTAATTATGAGCGAAAATCCATTTGAGGTTTTAAAAGAAGACATGGAGAATGAAGAAGTTTATTTAAAAGTGAATGCTATGCATAGAGTGAAAGTTGTTGCTACTTTGTTAGGCAGTGATAAAATAAAGTCATAATTAATACCATATTTTGAAAGTAAATAGCAATAAATATTAAACTAGCTCTATTAAAGAAAGAAGATGATGAAGTACTTTTTGCATTAGCTGAAGAATTAGGAAATATTGCGTAATTATACTTAATTATATATTTATAGTTAAATCATTCCAAATTAGTCATCATGTTTATTATCTTTGCTTGAACAATTAGCAGGATTTGATGAAACTGTTGTAAGAGAATAAGCTGTAAAATCTATCGCAATTGTTTGTGGATTTTTAGGAGACAATGATATTGCTAACACTATTGTACCAATGGTAAATTTATTTCTTTTACAAATTTTATAGATTATTAGATTAGCTTCAAATGATACTAATTTTACTTGTCGAGTATCTGCAGTTTGTTTAATGTGTCCATTATATGCTAGAGCTGGTAATTAAAAGGAGAAAATTAGATAGTAATTCAAATTTAAATATTCATTAGAAAGTTTACTGAGTTATGTAGTGAAGAAACACCTATGGTAAGAAGAGCTGTTGCTACTAAAATTGGAGAAATTGCTTAATTTATGGATAAGATTCATGTCATTTAAGATTTGATTCCTGTTCTTAAATAATTATGTCAAGATGAACAAGATTAAGTTAGATTATTATGCATGGAAAGTTTAATGAATATAGCAAAAATTTTAAATAGTAGTGAAAATAAAACTAATATTCTACCTCTAATTATTTAATCAGCTGAAGATAAATCATGGAGAGTAAGATTAGCATTATCCAAAATATTTGCAGATGTAATATTAATTATTTTATAATAATAGTTAGCTGAAGCTGTAGGTAAAGAAATTGCTGATTCCTCACTTATTTAGATCTTCTCTAACTTATTAAAAGATACTGAATGTGATGTTAGAGTCATTGCTGTTAGAAGTTTGGCAAGATTTATTAAATTTGTATCACCAGAGAAATTAAATTTAATAGTTCCTCTTTTATAATTATTATCAAAAGATCCATTTTCATAAGTTAAATGTATAAATTGTTTTAGATATTAGAATATGCATGTGAAGTTATTGGTTAAATTGCTACACTCTTACCAAAAGAGTATAGTCAAAGCAAATTATAATAATATTTAATTGATTTAATGGCTGATGATAATTAAGATGTAAGAAGAAATGCTGCAAAATCAGCAGGATAATTTGCAGCTGCCATAGGTCCAGAGGCTTTGAATTAATTTGTTCCATTTTTAAAAAAATGTATGGATGATCCTAAATGGAGAGTAAGGAAAGAAACTATGTAAACTATCATTCAATTAGCCTTGTATTAATTTATATATTAATATTTTAAGGACTGTAAAAAATCCTGATGTCTTTAATAAATAATTGGAATCTGTTTTCGTAATGTTTTTAAAAGATAGAGCAGCTGAAGTTAGATCTATGGGATTAATATAATTACCTGCATTGATTGCTACTTATAAATAAGACTGGGCTATTGGTAATTTCTTATCTAAATGCATTGAAACTTTATCTAAGGATGTTGGATCACTTTATAGAATCAATGCACTTTATGCTATCTAATAAATCTCTTTTGCTGTTGATGGACCTATTGCTTAAGATAAATTATGGCCTATTGTTTAAAAGTGTTTAAAAGATCCAGTTCCAAATATTAGATTTGTTAGTATTAAGGTGGCAAAATCTTTATAAAAGAAAATTGATAACTAATAAACTTTGAATCAAATAAAATAGTAAATTTAATTTCATTATTTTTTAGATCTATTAATGAATTATTAGAAGATCCAGATAGAGATGTTAAATTTTATGCATAAGAAGCATTATAAAATTGAATGTCCAAAATAATATATATATAATTATATAATTATATACAAATGAAGAAATTAAAAGAGTAATGTTTAGAAGCCTTAAAATTTTCTTCAGATTGTAAATTTATCTTATGATTTTTAGTATAATAACAATTAGTTCAAGTGAAAAAAGATCTTTAAGATAAAACATAATAAATTACCAAATTGTAATCTGTAATTTAGATGATTGATTGTGAAGCTTCTGATATTTAAGATTTATTTTGGAAAGTTCAAAAATAAACATTGAATATAAAGTAAAGTGTGAGAGAAGCAGAATAAAAATCTGATAATTCTGAAGTGATTGAAAAATAATTTGAAGAACTTTAAGAAAAGATTATAAATCTTGAAGAACTTGTATTCACTCATCTTTTTAATAATAAAATGAATTTAAAGAAGAACAATAAGAAATAGAATGATTAGAATAAGGAAAATAATGAAGATAATTTAAATTTGAAAGAACTTCAAAATAAGAAGAAGAAATATATAAGTACAATTAAAAAAACTCAGACTTAATATGTTAGTAATTACATAAATGAGGAATCAGATGAAGAAGATGATTAGGCATAAAAAAGATATAGAAAAAGATTAAGACATAACACTGCAATAGATTAATCCAATAATCTAATAAATGATATCTTTAATTTTAATTGATATTCTTATAATATATAATTACTCAATGAGTTGCTGATTGATTATTAGGAGCTGTAAATGGTCTCCTTTATTCTAAGAAATCATCAAATTCACCATCTCCTCGTCTAACATTCTCATTTTAACAATTTACCTATTATTCAAATTTGGTCTCTATTATGCAGTTCTTAATTATCTCATAACATTCATAACAATTTCAGCTGTCCTCTCAATACTTAATTATTTGCCAGGACCCAACCTACTCTTCTCATCTTTTACTAATTCACTAATTTCTATAATGTAAATATTTACCTAATATGATCAATAACTTAATCTTCAATAGCTTTACCTCCATTCTTTCGTTATTCATAGGCTTCTTATTAATTTGCTAAATATTGATTCCATACTGTGTATGTAAATAATTAATATGGATGTGAATTATATGACACTAATTCAAAATCTCTATCTATTTAATCAACCATTCTTCTTTCACCACCATGTTTTATTTATGTGACTTGACATTCAGCTATATGTGGAACAATGAAAAAAGTCCTTAAACCCATTTAAAATAGTTCTTCTAATTCTTTATTTCCATAAAAATATTGTTTACAATGTCTAGAGATCTTCCTATATGAATGATATGCTAATCTAATCAATTTATTATAAAAACCTCTTAAAAATGAATTATGATCATAACGACATCTAATACCTATTGTAAACTCTGAACTAGAAGGACGAGGAGCATTAAAATTTTTAGGATGCCAATTATTCTTCCATCCTGCTCTAGTCCAAAAGAATGATTTATTTCTTATTTTATAAACCATAATTATTAATCAAAAATTATACTTCAACTAACTCTACTTTTCTATAATTCATCTAACTCTAATTACCAACTTAAAATTTAGATTTAATCAAACTATATTTAATTTGACTATTTAAAATTTTATTCTTTTCATATTTCTATTCTAGAATAAGTACTCAAACAATATTAAAAAACATAAGGATTACAATTCTCATGTCAACAATTAAAGAAACAAATAAATTTATGAATAAATTTATTTATAATTTTTATAATTGTATCAGTACCTAAGAATAATTGAAATGTCTTCAACTTGATAACAATTTTATCATCAATATATCAATAGGAAATAAACTCAATTACCCTTGAAAAATTTTTAAAGTCTTTAAAATTCATCAATTCAATATTCATTTGAATTAGTTCACATAATATTTCAGATAGATATTTTTTTACATTATTGATCCTGTTAGTATTCAGTTTGAATATTTTTTTTTAAGTACATTCAATTATATCTCTACACTATTTTGTATCTAACCTTGTCACCAAAAAGTTTGTCCAATGACAAAAGAATATTGTCCTACTGTTAAATAAAGATGATAAAATCTTGAAATCGTATTATATCATCCTAGAAATAAGGTATCTCAAAACAGAATCTAAATATTATAGAGTTAAAGCCATCTTGATGATTCTGAAGACTTTATTGCCCAAAAGAATATTACTTGATAATTTCATGAATCTATTAATGAACAATACAATACAAAATAAAGAAAACTATTATTCATTTACAAAAAAGTCTATAGATGGAAAAGGAATGCTTTGTTAGTCAACATGTTCGATTCAAATTACAAAATATAATTGTTAGTTAAGAATAAACATAAAATAAAATCTATACAAGAAGATTAGATAAATGTTTATATCTATTATACACACTTATAAAAAACCATATTCTTCCCTTTTTTGGATTTTATGACCATTTTTTAATTCAGTTAGATCATTGAGAGGAAATATTATATTTTCTACAAAGTACTTCTATAAGTTATTTGTTATTAATATATCCGGCTAATTGCTCCTGATTACTATACAACGATAACATCCAGAGTGTTTAACGTATATTGTTTATCAAAAATAAAGGATTGCTTTGTTTTAAAAGAAATAATATCATTATACATTATTGTTAGGATCAGAAAATGAGGATAAATAAGAAAAAGAAATATTATAATTATAATACATAAATTAGATAGCGTTTATTAGTTTGGATGGATAGATATAATCAGATAGATTTTCTAAATACAAATTATTATTGAATAATATTGTAAATATTATCTTTAAAATAATTATCAATTTCAAATTAATTAACAACGCCTTAATATGGATTGATTGATCTTCATTTTTTGTATGATTGAGTGTAATTGATCGTGATTGAGAGAGTTAAAATATTATGATTATATTTATTTATTTGATCAATCAATTATTTAATAGTAATGGAGATAAAAAAAATATTCCCGCAAAACAAATATAAGATTAACTCATTCCATAATTCAGATGATGAAAAAGAAGATATATATCATCCAATAAGGAATTTAGTAGATAAGGATGATCATTATGTCAATGAATTCTGTCTTACTTTAGAAGATTAAGATTATAATGACTCAAAAATATCATTTTATCCAAAAAAGATATCTTAGAAAATAGAATAAGAAAGATTTTAAGATAAATAACCTTTGAGAATAAATGATTTAAGACAGCACAAGAAAAGAAAGGATTCTCTATTTATAAAATTAATAAAAAAAAAGAGTTAGTGTATTATTCCTTTATAAAGAAGAAGATAAAAATAATTTCACGAATTTAAACAGAACACAAAAGAATTGGAATAAATCTGATATATGGTGGTTGTATTATTATTTGTTAAATATCTAAACATATTTTTATAATTTTAACTATTTTATTCAGTTTTTATTTTTTAAGATTTAGATTTTATAGATAATAATTAATTTTTATGATTCATGAATGGTTTTTTATTATTTAGGAAAGAGGGTTCAAAAATAAAATATATGATATGGATAATAATATATATAAAAATATGAATTATATTGATTAAGGGTCAGCTCTATCTAGAAAGGTTCCGAATAGAAAATTGTCTAAGAAAAATTCTTTATTTTATCAAGTAAAATGTTAATGAATAGTATTAGTAATCAGTTTTTGAGAATGAAGAATTTATGTAAAAGTATGAGAAAAATGTTGATTAATTGTAAACAGTTATAGAAGAGCCTGAATTGAAAGAAGTGATTTAGAATAGAAATGAGAAGTTTTTTTAGGTTTTAGAGCAAATAATAAAAGTGGAATCATCAATAAAAGATTTTGCTAAGGGGTAATATAAGATGTGAAAATAGGTATTAAAAATATGGATTTATCGTATCTGATACAGGAATAACATATAGAGAATGGGCTCCTAACGCAAAAGAATTAAAATTGAATGAATATGGTTGTACTACTGATAATGGTGGAAATTGGGAAGTGTTTATTCCAAAGGATGATGACGATAATCATTAAATATAACATGGAAGCAAATTAATAACATATTGTAATGAATTCGAAAGAGTTTCAGTATGGAGTAATGTAAAAAAGGGAGATTAAGCAATATTTTGGAATCCAGACAATAGGTATGAATTTCAATAAAAATAATTGTAACAAAAATAACAAAGTAAAGGTTTGAAAGTGATAAAATAAAAGATAACAGAAGTATAAGAAGTAAATGGTTACAATACAATAATGATAACTTAATAATTATTGATGCAATTGGATATAAATTAAATAACACCAGATGATTTAAAAAGAAATATAGATATTATTCATGATAAGGGTTTTTCAGTGATAATGGAAATAGATCATGAACAAATAAGAAATTATTTAAATAATTGGGATGGGAGTGCTTTTCAGTATTTGAAAGAGGGATTGAATCAATTAGATTATGGTAAATGGGAAGTATTAAGATTATTATTGTCAAATATATCTTATTGGATAACAGAGTATTAAATAGATGGATTTAAATTTTCTAATATTGATATATAAGATGATATAGATGCAGCTGTATATTTAATGTTAGCAAATGATTTGATTCATGATTTATTACCAAATGGAATCAGTATAATATAAGATATGGATTATCCAGTATTATGTAGAACAATTAAAGAAGGAGGTTTAGGATTTGATTTTAGATTGTCTAAATTATAACATAAACAGTTTTAATAAAAAACATTGTTTGAAAATACTGGAGAATATACTTAAGCATAAATCATAAATGCACTTGCTATTGGTTCAGTATGAATTAAAATTTATTTTAGGGATTGATATAAACAATAGTAGATGATAAAATGGTTTAATTGGAATAATAATATGGATGGTTAGAAGAAGATCAAGGAGATGTGAATGAAGTGGATTAAATAGTATAAATAAAAAGAGGAAAGTTTACATTTTTGATAAATCATAATAATTAAGTAATTTAATTATTAATATTAATTAATTTATAGAATAGAGAAAGTTTGTTGAGCTTTAAGATTACAAAGATTATAAACAAAGAAGATAAAAAATGGGAATAATTAGATGAGAATACGATAAAAATAGTAGTTGAGTCAGAATAGGGATTGATAATTGAATGATAACTGATAACTAATGTGAATTTACAGAATGTATAACAAGTATATATTTTCATTATTATTAATAATGCAATTAAATTTAAATAAAATTAAGAATTAATGAATTAATCTAATGATGAGGTGTCTACAATCAAATAATCATACATAACAAAATAACCATTCTAGAAGACATGGGTTTTATGGTTAGCTCTTGCATTAGCCTGTTTATTATTGTTTGGTGATGCATATGCATTTGACAATCCTATGGCATTGTAATCTACGATACAGAGTTAAATGGGATTAAATAATGTATAATTCAACATGTTATATTCAATATATTCTGCACCTAACATAATCCTTCCTTTTTTTGGTGGAATACTAATAGATAAGATTGGAGTGAGAGTCAGTATATTTATATTTTCTACCATCCTAATTTTTGGTTAAGGAATAGTAGTAATAGGAGGATATACTCTATCTTATGGTACACTTTTAGCAGGTAGATGTATATTTGGTATTGGATCTGAGAGTCTAAATGCAGCATAGGCTGCTATAATGTCTAAATGGTTTGAAGGTGGAATGGTAAGCTTGGCTTTAGGATTATGTTTATCTATACCTAAATTAGGAAGTGCAATGAATTCATTTGTCAGTCCTATCATATAAGCTAATCATAATGAATTAGGTTTTACATTTTTAATTGGATTATTTATTGTTATTTTTTCTTGGGGATGTGGTTTACTATTAATTTATTTGGATAAAAAAAATGAAATTCTTATGGAAGAATTTAAGAAGATCAATCCATAATTTTTAACTCCTATTAAAGAGAAAAGTGAATCTTCAGATAATCTATCATAAGAATTAAGTATGCAACTTAGAACTAATAATAACAATCATATTAATTCTATTGATAGTAGTGATTATTCTGAATCATTTCTTTAAGATGAAGAAGAAGAAGATAATGAAGATGATGAAGATGAATAAACACATAATGTTCATGATGCTAAAGAAGAAATTAAATTATCTGATTTAAAAAATTTAGATGGATCATATTGGATATTATCAATAATCATTATGTTGAGTGAAGCCTTATTTGTACCCTTTTTAGATAATGGTAACGCATTTTTTTAAGTCAAATTTGGTTTTAGCTAATAATAAGCAGGAGGATTATTAACAATTCCTTATGTTTTTGCTGCACTTGTTACACCAATTATTGGAATTTATTCAGATAAAATTAAATAAAGATCTTTACTCATAGTCCTCACAACGGTTATTTTCATAATTACTCATTTATGTTTACTATTGATTCATTGTGATGTACTTATAATCTTTATGATTGTAGAGTGCATGTGGAGTATCTGCGTTACCATTATTATCTCTTGGATTATGTTATTCCTTTTATTCAGCTATTCTAATTCCCTCTATTCCTCTAGTAGTAAAACCACAAATGATTGGTAATTATTTAATTAGATATCTTAGGAACTGCCTTTGGTCTTTTAGGTGTTATGTAAAATACTGCCTTGGCTCTCTTTCCACTTATTACAGGGAGTATTTATAATGGACATGTAATTAATGAATATGGACAATTAGATCCATTTGAAGGGTATAATTAACTCTCTCATATATTTAGTTATGTTTACTAATCTTACTTCTTTGTTGGGGTCAGTTTTTTCAACTGCATTATTGCTATCAGTTTATACATCTTTGATAAGAATGGTAGCTAGAAATTAAGTAGATTAAGAACTAAGAAAATGTGATTATCTATTTATATATAACTAATTTTCATGTTTATATATTTAAATTCCTATTCAAAAGAAACATTATGTATAAAACTACTTTTATTTATTAATACAACTATATTAACTTATATTAGTAAAATATACATATAAATATCACATGAAATATTGTTGACCTTAAATAAACTATAAGTCAACAGCTTTTCTACTCTTATTATATTTTCCAAAATATTCAAGAATAAGAAAGGAAAATCTTATAATATTTCCATGTTTAGCTGTCCTTAAGAAATCTTTACTCATCCCTGCTTTAGTTAAATCATCACAATGAACAAATAAATCACTACCATCCATATCCATTATTATAAATCCATATGATCTTGCTTCATCATAAAATTTCAATGTTCCAAAATATCTTATCTATACATAATTTTAATAAATTTACATTAGATAATATATTTGTACCTTCTTATAAATTTAAATTAAGAGATTACAATAAATCATTCTAAGGACCTGGTGAATTTATCAAAGAATTACATTCTTTAAGTAAAAGATCACTCTCTTGATTAATCTCATCCAATAATTACATTTACAAACTAGTACGTGATATATTTGAAGGAGATAAAGGTACATTTTTTACATTTACTTTATTTGTTCTATTATCCTTCTAATCTGATAGATATTTAAATGCATCTGAATAAGATCGTTTATGCCTTCTAATAGGTAAACCTATTATTTCTATTATAACATCCATTAAAATATCTTTAACAAGTTTATGTTTTTCAGATGTACCCTTTTTGCCAACAACATAAAAGTAATTTAAATATCGAGCCAAATATATGCGTTTCTTATATCCAAAATTAATCACTTAACATTTCAAATCCTCAATTTCACAAATATCATAAATTATGATTTTCCTCTCCAATTACTAACTTATAGTATTAAGATCGTCGCCATTAGAGATCTCACTCAAAGCTTTCCAATAATACCATGTGCCGTACAGAGAATAAGAAATTGCTTTCATTAGATCCTAATTTTTGATTTAAGCACAATACCATAGCCTATGTGACTATTTCCTTATCGTCTTCTATTAATAGTTATTTAAATGACTCTATTAATTTAGCACTTTCATAATCAGAATTAAACTTATTCAGCGAAGGTGTTAATTGTAAATCATACAATTTACTTGGGAACATTAATTATTTTATGAATTAAATATTTTAATTAAATAGTAAAATATAAATCAATGAACAAAATTGCTCTTTTTCTTATTTTTATGATTTTTATCAATATTGCTTTAACTCTTTATTATATAATGAATATTCTCATCATTAATATTTGAGTATCCATTCACTAAAATTGGAGTAAGAGTAGTAATATCTGGGATATTCTTTTAATTTTAAATTAAAATTTATTAATTTCGATAATTCCTCGTTTAATTATATTTATTATTCTGTAAGCATAACACTACAAATAAAATTAATATGCCTATTACACAAATACCAGTAGCAATTTTTAAATAATTTATTTCTTACTGTAAAATATTATTAATAATTTATTATTATTAGAGTTCAGATGATAATTACTTATACATATAATCGTTCTATTTTTGATTTACCATGTCTTTCAACTTAGTATTACGAATAGATTATAATTATTCTTTTAACAATTAAAGATTATGTGATAAAATAATTATGTTTTATGCAGTCACCTTATATAAAGATTGATTAGATTCGAAAGGAATCATATCTAAATATTAATTTGGACTCTCTAATTGCTCTATATTTGATTATTATAAATCAAATAAATAATCAAAATAGCTACATGTAGAATTATTAGAATTTTCATATTTATTAATTATCTCATTACATGGAATTTTAATACTTTATGGTTATTTCTTAACTTCCTTAATTGGTTCTATTTTAGGTAATTGTAATTTATGTTTTTTATGAGATTATATTAAATCTCCAATGACTGTTTATCCAAAAACTCTAATTAATTTAGTATAATCTAATTACCTAATTTAAGTTAAAGTACAATGATATTCTGCATGATGAAAATCAATAATTTCTATTTTCAAATATCTAAGAAAATGCGATTCAAATTCAAAACTTTACCATTCATTTATATCCTCTGATTCAAATGCCTATAGAAAATCCCAACTTTCAGTAGGATACACAATACTTCCAAATACCTAAGAAAAATAATTATTCTTGAATGATACTTTAAAATTTTTAATTGTAGATGAGTAAAATTCTTTATTGATAAAGTATATTGTTTCTAATTAGATTTCTTCTTTTAAACAAATTACAAAAAACAATTTTTCTAAATTACACTCTGTAATCATATAGCTAAATTTAAATAAATATAAAATACCTTTCTTGATTGTCAACTAAAATATTATCCACTCCAAGCAATTGTTTACTTCTCGCGAGTATTGAAGCACCACCAAAATAATTAGCAAAGTTTATTTATGATGGAATACTTTTGGATTGAATTTTAGATGATCTTGTAACCCTATTATAGAGTAAGATTGATATATTTTAAAGTGATGTTGCTACTTACTCTAAATTATGATAAGCTATTCTAAGATTTGAATCAATCATTTTCACTGCATATAAGAGAAATAAATCATGGATCTATCTACCATCTATAAATTCTGCTAATTTTTTATTCTTTTCTATAGTATCCTCTATTTGTTCTATCTGTGTGAGATTTTATAAATCTTCTGTATTTATCATCAGGAAAATTAAAACCAAGAAGAAAGCATAGTAGTATTTCATTAATTAAATTAGTTAAATTTAGAGTTGTCACAAAAGTTATTAATTTTTGAATAAAAGTGTTCAATTATAATTAAAATATATACATTTTTTCTTAAATCATAAATTTAATAATCCTTAAAATTCATTTAATGATATTCTTCCATTTGCATCTTCATCAAACAAATTAAAAAGATCTTAAATGTCAGATCTATTTAATTAATCTAATTTATTCATTAAATATTCAAAATCTTTGAAATTTAGATATCCTTTTTATTCTTTATCAACTTAAGTAAACAATGTATTCACAGAAACTGATTTTTTCATTAAAGTCTAACGAATTCTATTCAAGATTATTTTTAATTTTTGATAATTCTTGCTTTATAAAACAAATTATAATTCTTTAAGACTAATTTTACCATCATTATCTTAATCATAATTTTTGAATATTTCTTTAATGTTATGAGAGGATAATTTAGGTGCAATCTTTTTAATTAAAAATTCAAATTCTTTTTAATCTAGAAAACCATTCTTATCTTAATCTAATTGTACAAATAGTTATTTCAAAGATATTTAATATATTTTAATAATTGCTTACAATTCATGAATAATTTAAACAGAAATAGTATTTAAAGGTGCAAAATCATATTCACTAAATAAATATTCGAATTCTTAGGCACTTATTAATCCATCTTTAGATTAATCAAATTTTTGAAATAATTTGCTACCAAGTTCTTCATTGTTTTGGTTTATAATCTTTTTCAACATATTCTAAAATTCTTATAAATTAATATGAGTTTTGCCACATTATTTCATGAGATCTTTAGCTTAGAAATTGTGTTAAGCACATACTAATTAGATATTGTATAAATATTCTCTTTCTTAAACAGAAAAATTTAATCTTTCTTAAGTAGGTTATCTCTTTAATTTTCCTTGTAATTATAACATAGGATGTTTTAGTAATTCTGACCAACTCATGCGATTATGTTCTTCAATTTTTAAACAGTTTTTAATGAAATCTTTAACATTAGGTGAAATTTCAATTTCATAAGGAAATTGTAAAGGTTTAGTTTAAATTTCCATAAGATAAGTATCAAAACTTCTACATAACCAAGGAGTTCTACCAAAAAGGAGTTCATATAAAACCAATCCTAAAGACCAAATATCACATTTATTAGAGTATTCTTTAGATTCTAAGACTTAAGGAGACATATATAAAGGAGTTCCTGCTTAAGCTAATACATAATTAGATAGAAATACCTCTTAAGACTTGTTTTGGAGGAATTTTGGCAGCTAAACCAAAATCAGCAACTTTATAGGTATTTTACTTAAGAAGTATATTATCAGGCTAATTTGAAATTAATAAATTACTTTAATATCACGATGCATATAATTTTTATGCAATAATTCTGTTAATCCTTAAATGGTTTAAGATATGATAGCAACAGCTGCAGATTCTGAAAATCTTTGGTTTGGTTAATGAGTTAAAAGATGACGTAGATCTCCTCCTTCACAATATTCAATAATTAAATAGAGTTCATTATCATGTTAATCACAAAGTGCCTTATTATTAGGGATATATTATACATCTAATATTCTCACAACATTTGGACTCTATAATTCCATCATGAGAGTGATTTCATTTTTAAGTGCTTGTTTGTAGGCAGGGTTGTCATAATATTTGAGATTGAGAATCTTGATAGCTACATAGGAATTTCCTTGTATTCCTCGATAAACACTAATTGTCTTAAGAATTATAACCTACCAAAAGATCCTTCTCCTAAAAGATCTTTCGTGTAATTGAATGAGTATTAATCGAAATGACAATTTTGATTAGAATCTACATGTTTTTAGGTATATCTAATAATTCTTTATAGGGTCTTATCCATTAAATTGTTTTGTTTGAATATTATTTTTATATTATTTTATAAACATAAAAAAATTCAAAATGAAATGTGATTTTTGTGATGAAACTACACCATTGATAGGTAAGAATATATGTATTATGGAGTTAGAAATAATGCGTCATTCTTTGTTCTTGAAATACTCACAATCATAGAATTACCATTACACAAAAGGAATAACAGAGATCTTACGTAATTGTAGAACAAACAATAACATTGTCTTTAAAGATGTTATAATGTATGATACACCTGAAGAATTAATTTGCAAAATCTATTAATCTAATATAGTCTATGAAAAATTGTAAATGCTAGGTGAGTATTACAAAGTACTATTTTAATCTTATTAACAAGTTCCATAATGATATACCTAGATTATTCATGCTTCCAGCCATTATTCCATTAAACTATTACCATGATAAGAAGAGAAGATTAGAGTACTTTCGCATAGCCAAGTTAATAGCTTAAGAGAACAAAAACAATCCAGACAAACCACCAAAAGGTATAGTGGGTGATTCACCAATGCCATAATCCAGCCACTAAGTGACTGCTTAAGAACCTAGCTCCTCAGACGAAGTAAGACAGAACACCCTCAACTTAGCCGATGTCTAAATGCGAGAAGATCCTTGATGGCATAAGTATCATTGAGCCAAAACCACAATTCCTGAACTTCAAGTAATAGCTCCACCAATATAAACTTATGTAATCTACCAATCCTAACTTTAAATATGAAAACTACAAACCTCCATAAGAATAATTTATTTAATCAAACAACCCAATCTTATAACATCGCAAATCAAGTATAACTAGTATACTTAATATGCTCAAGACATCAATTCCTAAAACAGTTGCTAAAAAAAAAAATTAATCCTTAAAATCTGATCAATTACATATTGTAACCTTTCCTATTTTTTAAACTTAGACTCCTCGGGATATCGAAATTAAATATTCAAATAATCCTACCTTGTTACCAAATCAATAAAAAATTGCCAGTCTTTTAAAATCACCTAAATGTGTTACTCCGAGAGCTCCTTAACAAAGTCCACATCTACCAAAAAAAGTGTAATAATTAGAATTAAAAGTCATGTCTGATTTATAGACACTTTAAGCTAAAAAATTAATTAGAGATTCAAAGCAATGTTGCACAGTTCATTTTGATAGTTTATCTATAGCTTAAGATCCTCGAAGTCTGACTTAGAGATATGAAATAACAAATCGTCTGAAGGGATAATAATCTAGAAAAAAACTTAACATAAAAGAACTAAATCAATTTAGAAGAGTGAAAATTCAAGAACCTCTATCAAATAGAGAACCTAATAGAAAAATCAATATAAAATCAAAATCTAATGATAAACCATTATAAATAAATACAAGTGGAGAATAAAAGCTTGTGTATTATCAATAAACGCATTCTGCAAGATAAGTAACAAATTCTTAATAATCAACAATGTTAAAATAGAGTAGTGGATAGTCTTCTTCTTAATAGATGCATCATCAAAAATCATCTACTGCAAAAGGACTAGTAAAATCTATGAAGTAATAAAATACTTTTGATTCTTAACTTTATAAGGTAGCACTTAATTTGGCAGTAAAATAAATTAGAAGCAGGAAATAATGATTGAATAAAATATATATATGTGTTACTTAGATTAATTTAAATCTTAGATATTTAATTAAAATGGAATCACGATCATATAATTTCTCTACAGCTAAAAAGAGATCCACTTAAATGGAAAGCAAAGTCATTTTGTATAACATTTAGTTTATTTTCATCTAATAGTTTCCCAAGAGAAGATGAAAATGCTCCAAGAACAATTATTTTGAAATAAGAATGCCCAGGAGAATTAAGTGCATTTAAAGAAGTAAGAAATGATTAGAAATATAATTAGTGTGTTTTAAGAACAAAAGATGAATCAAAATGTATGCAATTCAAAGATGGTACCCGATTAAATAAATAATTATAATAGCATTATTGGAATGTGGTAAGCCTGCATTTAGAAAGGCCAACACTACTCCAGATTATAAATTCTGAGCAGTATTAAAGAGCATACATAAATATAATTTTAATCACAATATTTAGAATACTCTCTTTTAATCTTAATTTTATTGTTTTTATTTTGATTAATCAATGTTACCTAATTCATACGTCCAATCTATGTACATAAATCCACAGTAGTAAGTAGCGCCTTTACCTTTTGGATATAATACAAATACACCGAGTATCTTTTAAATACTTATTTTAAGCTAAACCTGTATATCAACCTTAACCACCAATTGAAACAGAATATTAAAGTATCTATATAGTCTAGTTATTTAGTGAAAGTGTAACCTGAGCCATAAAGAGAGTAAATTATTGTGTAATAACCGATATAAAATAAAACCATAAGTGTAGTAAAACCTAAGAAATATTCTTATGTAATCGTTAAATTTGAATTTTTAGTTGATAGATTGGTTACTATACATATTACCAATAGCATTCTTTATAATAATTCTTCTTATTATGGCATTACTCTTTGCTTCTAAAGTGAAACATTTCAATCCAGAAGGTGCACATAACACATTAGAAACTCTAAAAAATAATATGTAAATGGCCCCAATTGAGGATATTGTAGTAGCAACTCATTCAACTGCTGCATCAGCTCTTAATATGTTATCATATTTTACTCATGATGTTGTTGAATGTCCAGATGGATATGGAAGAACTCATTTAGGTTAATGGGATGGAGTATAATCTGGATGTATTTGTGAAAATGGAGAGATTAGTCATTCTCTCACTTGTTTCTACAAATCTAATTGTAAAAAGGTGAAATCTCATGATTCTGTATTATTTACAACATGGCAATAAAAATAATATTGTACTAAAATATTTACAGAATGGAAACCATTACAAGGTGCTGCATGTGAAACTTCTTACTAATAGTGTGGTAATATTTGTGTTCCATCAAACAAACATTGTCCATTATCTGGTTTACAAAAAGATAATACAAGAAATAATGATAGAAATGCTATTAAAATTGGAACGGATAATTATATCAAATTATTTGAAAATTCATCTCCTATTGTTAGTATTGAAGTTGTCCCAGGAATTGGATAAGATAATTCATCTCCTTGTTACAATCATAAATTAAATCCTAAATTTTAATCATCTAAATATTACCCTCTTGCTAAAAGACCTGAAATTGGTTGTGATAATTTTAAAGATTTACAATCTCATCGTGTTACTTTGAATACATTTTCAGCTCATCAAACTTATTAATAAAATGGTTTGACTGATGTACTATCTAAATTACCATTTTATCAAAACTATGAAGATAACTCTGATACGTATGCATTAGAAGCCATAAAGAAAATTTAAATTAATACTAATGAATTCTGTTAGAAATTATCACCTAAAGAAATTGATTAAATCTCTAAAAGTGGATAAAGAGTCTATAAATCAGAAAGAGCAATGTCTTTAATAATTATTATAAGTGTAGGAATCGTTCTTTTCCTTGTTCCTATTTTGTATCTAATGAAAAATAGAGTAAATTTATTTAAATAGTTTTGTAGATTTTCTAATGGATTGATATGACTGAATTTCATTAACCTAAGTTCTTATGTGGAATTGCATTAATCGTTGCCTTATTGTGTATTGCTTTAGGAGCTGTTTATTTAAGTGAAGTAGATGGAAATGTAATAATAAAATTCTTATTTCATTTAGAATGGACTAAGAGAACATAATACTCAATTCTCTAAGTACCTTGATAAAAATTGCTTCCCAGATGAAGGATTAAAATTGGTATATATATAATATCATTATTTCAGGCTGTTACTCAAGTTAATTAATTTGCTAAGAATACCTACTCTTCCACTTATTCTTTGGTTATTGCAGCATTTTATGTTAGTATCATTTTTATCGTACTCTTAATCATTTTTGTTGCTTACTAATACTTTTCACACAAATCCTTGTTTGACAATCCTTGGATTCCCAGATAATAAGAATATTCAGAATTTCATTGATCCATATTATATTATATTCATTATTAAAATCAGTATAATTCATTATTTAAATGTAATAACTACAACATATAATAAATAACAAAGAATTGTTAAAACTATTAATATAGTTAAACCAATGAACATTTTTTATCTTTTCTTTTTTTTTCCTTCTTTCTTTTAATCTTCTTATTATTCTTAAATTTCTACAGCAGTGAATTAATCATTTTTCTTGCATGAAGACCAATAAATTTTATCATTTTAAGCCAATCCCTTCTAAAATTTATATAAAGAAGTAATTAAATTTTCAAGAAAGATTTTCATACTTTTATTTGTAGAAATATGAACAAACAATCTTGTATCAAAAGATCCTATTCTTAATTCTTTATTAATTTTTTATAGTTCTGTATCAATATTTTTAATTTCAGCATCTACAATACTTAAACTACATGGAAATTAATCAACTAATTATCTAAGTTCTTTGTTATTTGGTTAACGATTATTTGTATTCAAAATGACAAAATATGTTTTTAGATTTAAATTTGTGCATTATTAGAGTATTTATTTCACATTTTCTATTTTTTAAGAAGAGTTATCTTGGTACTCACTCAAAAATATAATTGATGCTATTTGATAACTATAATTCTCTTTGATTGTCATATTTCTCATTGTTTAAAATAGATCGTAGACTTAATCTTTTAATGCAAATAGTGGTTTATTATATAGGTCAATAGATTTTTTGAGATCGCATAATATATCACTTGCTCTTAAATGTGCAGAACTTAAGGTATCATTGGTTTGTTGATCAGAACTCAAAGAACCTAATTTGCAAGTGAGATCATCAATTGAATCCATATAAATTAATTTAATAATATTAATAATTTAATTTAATTAATTTTCACTTAAATGATACAGTATTTTTCATATAAATAAATTTAGTTTAAATATGTGATAGTGCAAGCTTAGACTAAAATTGAATCAATGTAATAACTTGAATACGCAAGAAAAAAATTAGAAAGTTAAGAAATTTAAATATTTTTCATTAAATCATACAACATAAATTTTGTTCTTTTTTAACTTCTTCAATTGAAGACAAATTCGATTCTCGTTATTCAAAAGGCAAAAATGGAGCAGGTTCTTTTACGATATTGACTTATAAACTGGGTGTTTGAGTTGATTATCTTGTAGATGATGTTGGGTGTTACATCTATGCCATAGAAAATCTAGAATCAGTTCTAGTTGGAGCAATAATAGGTTATATTCCATCTTTTTCAAATTCCTATTTAACAGCAGCTTATAATAATCTAATAAAAATGCTTGAACTTCTTTCAATTCCTGATTTAACAACGGCTGAAGTTTCAGAATAGAATCTAATTTAAAAGATATAAAATTTACACATTATTAGGTAATTTATTTTTAGCAAATTCAATGATATTATCATCATTCCATTTAGCTGATTATCTTATATATGCTTTGTCTGTTGGAAATGGTACTGATTATGCATTTTTCTCAATTTTAAGTTCCTAACACTTATCTGCTATTTTTTATATAATGTCTTAATAGGATCCACAAAGATGTTCTTTATCACTCATAGTACCAATGAAATAATAATAATTATTTGTTTCTCTTGCATTTTTATAACATTAAGCAAACCAAGTATTAACAGCATTTTCAAATGAAATAGGATTATTGAGAGAAAATGCTATAACATAAATATGACTCTTTATTAGAAAAGCTCGTATAAGATTTCTATTTATTTTCATTATTGAGAATGTCATTACATATTTTTGATTTCTCCAGTAGTAACCCAAATAAATATCTTCTATTCTGAATTATCAGGTAAAATAACTCTGGAAATAAAAAAATCAACAGTTTGAATATCTTTATCATTAACTTTGGATTCAACGTTTAGCAATTATTCAAGAAGCTTACTTTTTCCAACACTTTAGTCTCCAATCAATATAACTCTAAATGATAATATGAAAATACTTTATTCTTCTTTCTTTTGATGATGAAAGAATGGTAATACTATCTTACTCCATTATAAAAATTAAATATATTAATTTGTTATAATTGAAACATATTGTATAATCAAGTCAGTTCATATTTTACATCATATTAATTAACAACAAAATCCAGTTTCTTTTTTAACTTATAAGGAACAGCTGCTCTATTCTAAAGGGAAAAGAGTATGATCCATAGTTGTTTATATAGGTTAAATATTAATCGATTAGTCAATTTTTATAGTTTGAACTATTTCTGATTGCCTTTTCTCTTTAATTACTTTTAGAGTTTCTGGCTTGTCTAGATGCTCACTTCTTTTTATTTACTCAGATAAAAACTTTTATAATTAAGGCATCACATTTGGAGATATAGGAGCACTTATTGAATACAATTTTTATCGTTCATTACTTATTACATTTTAAATTGAATTTATAAGTACCATTTTAAATAGTTAATGTTCATTATCTTTAATTTCTAGATATTAAACATTTTCTGGTAATGTCTCATCTATAAAATCATCAACATAAGCAATTGTTTTTCTAATTTCTTTTAAAGATGATTCATTCTATATTTCCTCTAAATTAGGTGCAGATCTTATCATTTTATTTCTTATTATTTTTATTATATCATGAAATGAACCGCATTATCTTAGCTATCCACACTCAGATCCTAAAAATATAAATTAAGCATTTCTTTTTTAAGAACTTAATTAAAGCCAAACATGAAGAGCATTAAACAAACTTCTATTCTTATGCAAACTGAACATTATGACATAAATATCACTCTAAGGAATAAATGGTATAGACATCAATCTTTCTTAATAATAATTATGTACTATTATTGATTTTAATCTAAAGAAACAACCCAATAATGAATTGTTTAATATTGACAATCACCTATCCAAATATATGATATAAAAAAGTCAATTGACATAATATCTCGATCATTTACTTTGGTTTCAACATCCAGCATTTTTTCTATTAATTAATGTTTACCTACTCCTTTATCTCCAACTACAGCAACTCAATTTATTTATATTATCTTATACTTTATTGCTTTTAATTTCGATGTCGAAATTATTGGATGCATATCCATTGTATGTCGATATTAATAATATTGAAATATAAAATTCCATAATTCATTATAATTACATCATCCTGCTTAAGTACTCCCTTCATCTACTTATTCTAATTACTTATATCAGAATTATTAAACTCTTCTCTACTTAAATATTTGTGCATTTATATCCCTTTACTTAATTTTAGAATTTTAAATATCAGTATTTTTTTTCAAAAACTCATCTATAATAATCCAATATTTTTAGCAGAATTTTATAACAATTGCTCACATCATCCTTAAATTTTTTCTATTTCTTATTAAAATCAGATCATAGAATGTTGTATTATTTTCCTATTGCCTTAATGAATCCTTTAATCTATTTAAAAATTTCTTAATTTTCTTCTCATTTTTTACATTAATAAGAATCTTTTCTATTTTTACTAAAGATTATATATCATAATTTTTATCAAATCATCTTTTATTTTTTTTAAAACTATTCAATTAATTTTTACATATTTCGATTTAGTTGAAAACTATTTGATCAAATTTTTAAGCACTTATATTATATCTCCTCTTTAATTAATTGTTCACTTTTATTTTTATACAAATTTAAAAACAAGCTTTAATATCATTATTTAATTTCATCAAATTTTTAATCAAATTATTTTTTCATATCACTTCTACTTTCATAATTTATTTAAAGATTCAATTTAATTTAATTTTTTTCCATTTTAAATAATATTTTTCTAAGATATTATTTAAAGTTATGTTAAGAATATTTATAAAGATATTATTATGAAACCATTTCAAATATCTGCATCTTAAAAACCCATATTCCCACTTTTTAGTCATATTATAATTATAAATTATTCTGGAGTCATATTAAAAGGAGTTCGATTTAAGTAGTTTTATTTATTTGTACATTCTACTTAATCTCGAATTAATCCACTATCACATATTTTTAATGTATTTCATTTCCATTAATTTGATTAAATATAATATATTCACTTCATAGGCAATTCCTCCATCCCAAATATAAGATCTTGTATTTCGAAATGATTTCTTAGAAGCAAAACATTTATTTTTTCTAGCAATTAGTATAATAATTATTTTAGAATCAAATTTTGATTATAATTTAATTATTAATAATACATAATATTTGTTATACAATAGAAGAGCATGATAGTTTTCTATTTGTATTAATGAAAAATATTACAAAGAAGTACTATTTAAGATAGAATTATTTAAAAATTCTTAAATCTTAAAATTTCCTCCTAAAAATCAATAATAAAATTAATACAAATCCCTAAAAATTAATAATCAAAAGTAAATAACTTTTTTTTAAAATTAAACCCAGATAACATTGAGTCTATGTATTAAAATAGTTTAAATACGTATTCAATTAATCAATTATAATATGAAAATAGTCATTGCAAATGTAATCTCTGATAGTATTAAATTGTAATCACAATTTTCATAACATGCCATCAGTTTTGCATACTCAAGATTTGAAACTCCTTTACATTCTTAAAAGGGATAAGTGGCATTTTATTAATTAGCTGAAAAACATTCATTAAAATCTTTCAATGCTTGATTACAGGTAGAATCTTCAATGCACTTTAAATTTTCCTTATTTATTTTTAGTTCTAATTACATTATCACAATTTTTAGCAACACAGTCTAATACTTCATTTAAGCTAATTTCATAGCAATTTATAGTCACCAAAGCAATAAAAATAAAATATTTCATATAAATAATTAATTATTATTAGATCATCATTTTGAAAAGAATGTATAATACTGTTTATTTCAACAAATTGACATTAAATAAAATTATTATGATTATATATTATTTATAATCTCTTCATCAAAATGAAGAAAACTCTTTATGAATCTCCTCTAAAAGCTGTTCCATTTCTAAATTATTATAATGTTCATAAAATTTATTAAAATCTGGAAATTGTTTTTGTTATCTAAAATACATTTCAGGATTTAAACATAATACCAAATATTTTAGAGCTAATAAAAAGTTTTTATTTTCTGTTATTTTTTTTTATTAACATAATTGTTCATACATCATTTTTTAAGTTATTCTTAATGTTTTTTCATAGACAGAATTAAATGCTAAATCTTAAACTAAACCATTAGCCATAATAGATAAGAATTCATTTGAATCATGCTATTCTTATTCATTTAATTTATGTTATGCAATTTGATTATTCAAATATGTAGATGTTCTTTTAGAAATTTCTTCATAATAAGGTTTAATATAGTATTTATCTGTTTTAATGGCTTTAAGAGTTGTAAAATATTATTTATTTTTTTTATATAATTTCCAATCTTGATCAGTAAAACCATTATTAATTTGAATCTATATTATATAAATATATGAATACCTTGCTAGCCATAATATTTGTAAGATCTTCAAAAATAATCATTTATTTTTTTTAAAGAATGAGAAGAATTCTGTAAAATAAATGTGTAGGAATGTTGATAAGTTATTCTTTATACAAATCAAATATGTAATTAGTTGATAGATTAACAAATATACCAACATTTCTTTATAGTGTTAGATAGGCATCTATTTTATTATTTGTAATTTATTCTTATAATTTTTTAGTCTAAACTTCCATGATATCATTATAAGTCAATCCTTTTAAATCTTCAAAAGTTTGATATCCTGGATCTTTATCTGAAGGAGTATTGGCATCATCACTTTCTTTAACTTCAAATAATTCTTATTATTATTTTCCTTACTCTAAGACAAGATTATTATCAATATAAAATCTATTGACTTGAATGGATTATTCAAGAGTGTCTTAAACACTATCTATAATAAGATTCAATTTATTTTTTAATTCTTAACTCTTACTTTTAATTAATTGATGTTCAAAAATATCATACCAACTTATTCTTTTTTCTTCATCAATAATTAACATTTATTAAATCAAATCCTTGATGATTTATTATCTTTTTGGTTATTCAGGAAATACTAAAGGTTTTTTCTTAATCTAATCTAAAAGTGATAATTAGCTATTAGCAGTCCAAGGTGTATGACCATAAAGCATTTCATAAAACATGATTCCTAATGACCAAATATCACATTTTGAATTAAATTTACTCTATTCCAAAATTTGTGGTGTCATATATAAAGGAGTACCGAGAAGTGTAAATCTGTCTTATCCTTCCATATCATCAACAATTCTGGCAAATCCAAAATCGCTTATCTTTGCAATACCTAATAATGAATTCCTCATTAATACCATTATGTAATAGAATGTTTGCTGGTTTAATATCTCTATGCATTACATTTTCTTAATAAATTGCTTTAAAGCCTTCAACAATTTATTTGAAATATGTTAAAGCATCTTATTCTGATAGATATCCTCCTTTCTATTTCATTAATTCTCTTAGATTGCCTCCATTACAATATTCTAAAAATATGTAAAAATTGCGTGCCGTTCTTGCTGCATGATACATTCTCATTATTAAATGGTAATTATTACTATACTATATATTAACTTTTGATTTTCCCCAATATTTCTATTTCTCTTTTTATTGTTTTCATAAAGTTTTTATTATTTGTAGCTTCTATCATAGGTAATACTTTGACAGCGCAAATCTATTTTGGATCATTTTCTTTATATCCTCTATAAACAGAACCAAAAGCACCCTAATAAACTTATAAAATACTGATCCTAGGAATTTCCCAGTCACTACATAACCATCAACGATCTTAAATTCTGTCCCAATCATATTTTATAAATATTTTATTAATGTATTTTAATTATATAAACATTATATATTCTCTATATGAAAAGATTGTCAGCATAAATTCAAAAAAAATATAAAATGATTTAATATTCGTAAATAATTTTCTATTGTTTCAATTATTCTAAATTTAAACGAATTCTTGAAAATTTAATTTATCTCTTTCTATTATTTATTTTAATTCCTAAAATTATTATTATTATAATATATAGGGAATTTAGTTTTCAAATTATTAAATCTATAAAGAACCTATCTAATAGATTATAAATAATCATGGTATTATTTATTTTGTAATCCTTAATAACTTTAAACGTGCTGTTGATAATCTATTTATATCTGAGTTTAAGCAGTAATTTAGGCCTTTACAATTGTATGTTATCACAAATAGATTTAAGTAATTTATTATCTAAAATATTCAAAAATAAATTGATACCCAATAAATTCAAAAATTAAAACAAGAATTAAAGCATAATATAAATTAATCTGATAACTTTATCAAATCTATGGAACTTATTTTTTATTAAAAATAATCATGAGCAAATTTTAAAAGGAAATAAGGCCAATTATTAATGTTTCTAATAATTTTATATGTATTTAAGGCTGCTCTTTCTTCATTAATTTATAAATTCTCTTTTACTGTTTTAATTGTTAAATTCTTATTATGTTAATTAACATCATAATAAAGAAGTGCTTTTCAATATTAATAGAAAGATTACGATGGTGATAAAAATTTGGAAGGATTGTATCTTACTTTAAAAATATCTGTAAAAGTATCTTTGATAAATCTAAAACTAATTTGATTGGAGAAAATAATAAAAAAAAGAAGATTTAGATTTTTAAATAGAATTAAAACAATAATGTACTAATTCTATACTATTAGCAATAATATTATTATTATTAATCCATATTTTTAAGTTGAAAAAGATTATAGATTCGTAACAATAATTTATACTTGATTATCCATATTACAAATTTAAAAACTCAATGATCATTCCTAAAATTAATACTAAAGAGAAATTTTTTATTATTGAATAATATTCTAATGAAATAAGCATACAAAGATTTTCTTAATATTTGAATGATTAATTATGACTAAACATTTTAGTTGGATAAAAAACTTTAGTTTATTTTTACAATCAGTTATTGAAGTATTTTAATGCAAAAGATAATAATTAGGAATCACATGTAAGACATCATTTTCCACATAAGAAATTATATTTATATTCTTTTATAGAATTAACAATTTAAGCATTTGAATAATCTTCTAAACCTAGACCATATATAACAGCTATATTGTAGTTTGAATTGATCTTTAAATACAATCACTATCAAAATTTTGTGCAATTTTATTTGGCTTTTCAATTTTATTTGGCTTTCTTAAGTAACCTCTTGTTAGTACTGATAAACTAACTATAATTAAACTTAAGTAAAGAAATGTACTACAAACTATATTTCTTCTGTATAAATTAATTTTAATAATAGCTTTCATTAACTAAGAAATTTAATTTATTGATGTATTAACTCTTTAGTTGATGAAAGTATTAAATATATGATACTGTATATTGTGTGTATACTTTTATTTGAAATCAATTATTATTATTATAATATCTGTTTAATGTATATTGATCCAGCAGATACTAAAGCATGGGCTCAAGAATTAAATGAGTATTAAAATCATATTATAAATAGGTATTAAAACAATCGCAAATTGAAATTAGACTTTACCAAACCCAAGATTTTTACTCAAAAAGAAATGAAATTGAAATAAACTGAATTCAATCCAGTTTTGCAAAATTATCAAAATATTGAAAGAGATGCAAATGAAAAAGATAAAGATTTTTAGAAAGCGTCTACTTTAGCATAAAAAAAAATGGTAACTAAAAATAATTTTTATATTTATAGGAAATGGTGAAAAAATATTTACATGAATATGATTTAGTAAACTTAGAACCAGTAAAAGGTATAGAAAGACCAGATGAAAGAGATAAAACTAAATAATGTCTTGTAATTTTAATTTAATTATAATAGTTACCACCCAATTTTAATGATTATAATATTATTACCAATGAAAAAAAAAGTGAAGAACATTATAAAAATATGAAAGTTATTGTTTAAAAGAAAGTACATGAAAAACCTGTTATCAATAGAAATAAAAGAGACTTTAATATTATTACAAATAAGTATAAAAGATCAAATATATTTTTTATTATAGATATCTTGAAAATCATGAAAGTAAATAATTAGAAAAAGAACATGCTATTGTCAATGAAATTAATGAGAAATGCTAAAAAGTTAGAAATTATGATATAGTTTAAGGAGTTTATTATGATGAATAAAAGGAAGAACAATATTAATAGTATTTAATCGCATAAAAATGAGGAAATTAAAATAAGATCAATAATAACATGGCAAACATTTTAATGAAAGATTTCCTCCTTCTTGGAAATTTAGAGAATCTGTATATTTAGATCAAACTAAAGAAATACCAGAAGAAATTAAAATGATTGATGAAATTAATAGAAATCATAAAAAAAGATTCGAAATTAAACATGTTTTAGATAATGAATATAGAGATTAAGATGTTTAAAATTAAATTAGAGCTTAAGATAGATTAATTAAAAGACACAAATATGAAGATATGATTTAAAAATATGATAAAGGTATTTTTTTCTATCTAATAAAAATTAGAATTCGATATTATTACTTAATAAAAACCAGAAATTGATCATATAGTTAAAGCTTTACCTGCAAAACCTCCTTTAAATTCTTGGGATAAAGTATAAATGACTAAATCACCTTCTGATGCTCCACTTAAAGAAATCACTATACCTGAGGGTATTGAATTCTCAAATCATGGAAATTCACCTAATCATAATTTATAAGGAAGAGTTAGATTCCCATAAGTTTTAAAATAACCAAGTGAGAAATCACAAAAATCTGCTCCAAAATCTGTTACACAATCTCAAAAATCTAATCCAGTTCAAACTGAAATTAAGTCTGGTGGTTTTTTCTGAATCATATTAAAAAAATTAAATTTAGGTCTGATAATTTTTAATAATTCCTATTATTAGATATTATTATCGAATACTTTAAATTTAATTAGTAGCTTTCTTTATTTATTTAATTTTTTTTTTTCATTTAATTTATTGTTGATGATCTTATATGTACACGTTAAATAAAGAATATTTATACTAATAAACCTTATTATAAGTTGTGATTAAAAATTTAAAAAACTTCAGTCATTTTAAATTTTTAATAATTATCTTGTAGTAGTTTTTAATGATGCTTCAAAAAGGTTATAAAAATAGAAAATTGTAAGCTACTAATATAGTATTAAAGTATTTGAAATATCAGATCTATTATAATATTGAAAATAACAATAATGATTAGAAATCATAAATTAATGATAGAAAGACTTTTCAAGTTCTTTTCTTCTTCTATAAGATCTTATTGCAAGAAAGATTACAGAAATGTTAATATTAATTCAGTTCTTGTAGTTAATATCATTTATAATCAAGTTTTAGGAATCTTTTACTATCAAAAAATCTCACAATGGCATGCTTACTTATTCTTATTTTTCTTTGTTTTAATACAAAAGGTTGGTTAACTATTTTCTCCAGAATTAACATTAACTAATATGCTGTTTTCTAAATTTTCATGTCCTTCTTTTTATATCCATATGCTTTATTTTTCTTTAATATTCATTAATTATTTTAATAATAAACATCAATCACTTCATATTGTATCTCAAAGGCCAAATTAAACTTGCTATTCCTACATAATAGCTAAGGTTGACTTAGTATTTTCTTATCGCTTAATCTTAACCATGTTCCATTTTTAGATATTTGATCATCTATTATAAATTTAACTTCACCATCTTTTTAAATGTAAGAAATTATGCAATGAATTTATGATAATAATTAATGAATAGGATATCCAATAAATTAATAATTAGTTCTCTTTAAATCTCTTCCTATACACCAAGTTTCACCTATTTTAAGATTAATTTATTTAGTATCAATTAATTCTTTATCAAAAGCAAGTGTCAATACTCCTTCATTTTCATTAACATCTAAAACTTAAAAAGCTTATTTGTCTCCAACATAAAATACCATGTTTTTAGTAATCCTCATTTTATATGCATTTAAAAAGGTTCCTCTTTTAGATCCCAAATCCTATAAATGAAATCTATCTTTTTTATTTCATAAATATACCCTTCACAATAATTATCCTCGCATGTTTTGAGGAAATCTTAGATTAATCTTATAAGACATATTGATTATCCTAACTTCTACCAAAAGTCGCACCAATCAAATTTATTAATAAAATCTATTTTATTTAATAATTTAATACCTTATGAAATTATTCGGATTTTATTTTCATTTGATGACTTACATTTAGAATAAATGGATTATTAAAAACACTCTAAAGACTGGCGTATTCAATAGAATTAATTAATTTTATTCTTTTCTATCTTGTTGGTGTTCTATTTTAAATTTCTTTATCATTTTATTATTAAAAAGAAACTTATAATTTTCCATTCTTTTATTATTTTCTTTTATCCTAATCATCTTATACTTTATTTATAGTTTTATCTATATTTTTAAATTGATCTTTAAAATTTTAGTTATTCTAATTCACAATAGTATTATTATTATTAATAATTGTTGATTCTCCCATCATTATTGATTATCCTACTATTTCTGATTAACCTAAATCGTTATTTTTAGGTTCTTAATAAATTACTGATTATTACATTTATTAATTTTGTGTTTGAGGAAATGCTACTGAGTTTTAAATTTAATTAGTAAAATAAACTGATCCTTCTATCTATTATTCATTCTTTTCTTATTAAGGAAAATATACTGACTCTTACATTCCTTACTTTGGAGGAATAAAATATACTGATTCTTACATTTATTTTTATTCTTTTTAAGGGAAGATTACAGATTCTTACATTTGTTATTGATTATTTTGTGTTTTAGGAAAATAGACTGATTCTTGCATAGGTTTATTATCTTATTATTAAAAATAAACAGATTCTTATAATTATTATTATTAGGGTGTAGGGAAATATACACTCTCTTACATTTATTAACTTGATGGAAAATAAACAGATTCTTACATAGATTGTTTATTATCAATTTATTTATTAGATTAATTATCAATTAATTTATTAGCTGAATCAATTAAAGGAGTTTTCTCAGAAGTAGTAGTAATAGTATTATCTATAGCTAAAATTTGATTAGCTTTTTATGCTAATTCTTTTTAACAATAAACAAGATCCTATCTTTAACGAACACTGCTATCAATTCCTGAATTAGCTTTTTGTATTTTCTATAAATCAATATTAGTTTTATTGTAATTTTGCATATTGACAGAATTTGATCTAAATGTCTCCATAGCAATTGATTCATGACGACCATCATCTAAATTAAATACTTTAAAAGTTTCTAAGTTATCGGATGTTTATGCTTTTTTATCTGGAAATTTCTTCCAAACTTATGGACATTTAACATTAAAATAAAATAAATCAAAGTAATCAAATTAATTAATTTATTGACCTTCTGTTTAAAATTAATCAATTTCTAAACAATTATATATAGTTTAATTTAATGTATTGGTTAAGTAAAAGAGCATTAAAAATACATTTTGTATATATGTATATTTTTACATTTATGTAAGTTTAGAATGAGTTTAAAGTCTAACATTTTGAATTTTAATATTAGATTATAAATTAAAATCAAAAAGTTTAAGTAATGAACTAGTTTCAGTAAATGGACATTTTCCTAAAACAGAAATAATAAATCCATCAACTAGATTTTATTTAAAAAGCTCATCTAAACAATCTAATTTAACAATTTTTAAAAGGACAGTTACTTAATCAACATCCCAAAAAAGTGGGGATTCTTTTGGTAAATATTATGTATTAGTGAATAAAAGTTTGATTAGATTTGATTTGATGTAGATATTGCTATTTCTTCTATGTTCAATTACTTTATCAGCCATAAATATAGACTTAACATAACAATTGATTTGTTAAAGTATTTCTTATAACAATTCACAAGTACATTTTCCTTCTGGTCCAGAACATCTACAACATTTACCTCTTGTATAAATTTTGCTTCTATGCAATCCTTATAATCTTTTAAGTGATAAACGATTAGTTTCATATATATAAAGTATAAAAGACCAGATTTTCAATTTAACAATTTGATAATGAATGTTTTTATCACTAAAATTTCTATAGAAGAATTGATTAGCCAAACAAATTTCTTTAATTACATCATTCTCTAATCCTTAAGCTTCTAAAATTGATATTTTATCTTAGACCTTTTCATTATGCTTTTTTTATTTTCCTCCAAGTACATTATTTAAAAGTAGATGATCTACATTTAATTATTTATTCTGATGAATCTAAAATAATCATATGTATTAAATTTATACTCTTAGAATTTCTTTAGCCCATTCAAGTTTGTAATGATCACAAAAACTACGAATTTAATCCAATGTCCATTATGATGGAGGAGTTTTAATAGAATTTAATGATTAGAATATGCACTCTAATTATGTTAAATTCATAAATATAATTGAATAATATTTTGTTATTAATGTATTTATTTATTTATTAAATCAATTGTTCACTATTATTAATCATAATTACTAGAACTGAAACTATTAATTCAACTTATTTGGATATTAAATATAAGGACTAGAACATTAGGATATATTAGTTAAAAGAGATTATCTTCTACTTTTATCTTTCTAATCTTATTAATAAGGACTATCAGCAATAAGCTTATTAAACTTATTATTATCATCTTCTTTTAAACAAAACGATTTTTTTTTGTTATTAACAGGTTAAAATAAGCATAGATTATTATATTAAGCAATTTTAACACTTAAAATTTACATATGAGGTCCATACTACTACGTATTAATTTTCTAATTATTTTATTATTAAGGTTCGGAAACTTCTTATTAAACTTCATCAACAGATTTGATAAGTCTCCTTTACATTTATTCATAGTATTTGTAAATATCACCATCTTGATAATTAAGAAAATCATCTAAAGTATCTATGTATTCTTTAACTGAATATTTAATATTATCATTCTTTAAAGTAATAAATTAAACATCTAAATATATATTGATAACTATAATTACCATTATATTACTCTTTACACATTTATCTCATAGGTAATATATATGGATGTTCTAAAGCTTCTTCAGCAGTCATTCTCATGTTAGGATTGTATCTTAAACATTTTCTAATAAACAATTAATATAAAAATTACTATATAAAATCATAAGCTGATGCTAATGGATCTTGTGGATCAATTTAATCAAATATTTTTTAAAATTAATTAGTTTAATCTTCTGAAATTTAAGAAATATATCTTTTTATATCATTAGAATGTTAAGTTTAAAAAGATAGGATATCATTTTCATTAGGGATTCCCAGAAATTCAATGATATTTTTTATTATGTTTTAGTTTCCTCTTTAGAATAAAACTTTATTATTAATCATCTCCCATAAAATACAACCTACACTCCACATGTCTACTGGATAGGAATAGTTTCTAGAACCTAAAAGAACTTCTGGAGCTCTATATGATTTTGTAGCAACATTTTCGGTCATAATTTAAATGGCTTTAAAAAGATTTAAAAAATTATACTCTCATCTAATTCTTAAACAGAACGAGCTAATCCAAAATCGGTTAATTTTATTATGCTATGCCTGTTTATAAGAATATTTGAAGGTTTAAGATCACGGTGTATTAGTCCTCCAGAATGTAAATATTTGAGAGCAATCAAAATTTAGTAAATTATATATTAGAAATGTATAGGTTACAAAACTTTCTTACGAATTGCCTAAATATTTTTTATAATTACCATATAAAGATCTGCTTCCATAAAATCAAAAATCAAGTAGAGATCGTTTGGATTTTACGATTTTATAACCTTTCTTAATCGAATGATATTATCATGATCAAATAATTAATGAAGAAAACATACTTCTCTAAAGGTTCTTTGAGCATCGGTTTAATTTCGAAATGCCCTAAATATCTGAGAAATTTTTATTTTATATTTTTACTTTTTTTATGGCTACTTATTCTTTAGTTTGAACATCTATAGCTGAAAATACACAACCATAAGATCCTTTACCTAATAATTTTTGTATGGTAAACATTTGCTTAATGTTATCTTCTATTTCATCTAGATCTAAATGATTTGGGTTCATATTTAATTAATAATCTTTTATCTCAGTAAATCATTAAATGAAGAAGAAATCAAAGATAGACTTTTTATTTATATATTTATTGAATATCATTATTTTATTTCCTCATTAACTCTCTTTTTTCCATTAGCAGTCACTTTTAAGGTAACCACAATCTTGACTTTGGATCTGTTATCTTCAAATTTCTAAGTGAATGTATTAATTTTTTCAATAGTCACATAATCTAAGAGTTAGGTGATAAGTGTTACCCTATCTTTGAAGGTATTCAGCCATTCTTACTGCCTTTGAGATTGTATCACCCAATGCATGAATCTCTACAACATCAAATCTCTTCAAATATATTTTGGTAACAAACACTGATGTTTTTGGAAGAGTCTTTCCACTTAAATTATAAACATTAGTCTCTGGGTTTACGAGAGTCTTTTTTGATTAATCCATTCGTTTAGAGGATTTGTAATAAAAAATAAATATTGATAAATTTTATAATGAATACAAAATAATTTCATGCTAATTTCTTTTCTATTGCATCATCTTAATGTAAAGCTTCTTATTCAACACCTTCATGATATTTAATTTCTTATCTCCTAAATCTTCCAATATTAGAAATTTCATATTGTCCATATACACAAACTATCAATGCAAAAAATAAACATGGAATAATAGAAGCTACCCATGTAGCAGCCCATTCAACAGTATCATCATAATCCTTTAAATTATCTTAACCTTCATAAATAAATCTCTAAAATTTATTATAAAACAATAATACTCCTTTAATGAAATTAACATATTCTCCTTATAATTAAGTTCTTTACATATTACTCTATGTATTAAATCCTAATAAAGTCTACAACAATTAAACTTTAATGAATTATGGCTATGTCAAAACAAACCAATTTGTAATTTCACATGGTCTATGATATTATATGACTTAAATCATTACGGAATATTAAGTGGTGCTTTATAAGATACAAAACTAGTCATATCTGAATCATAAGTTCCGAGTATATTTTATTTGAAATTGAAATTAGTAATTACCTCTGAATTTTTTGTAACATTTATATTTATTGAATATCTAATATTCTATGTCTCTTATAAGGCATAAATTGGTATTGATAAAATAGTATAAAGTGGTTCACTTTAACATTATTAGTATATTTAATCCTAAATGAAATACACTTGAATTTCAGCATCAGGAACTTACGACCAAAAATCAAAATTATGTTCTGCAGGTCTAATTGTAAAATAAACAGATTGATATCTTGCTATATTCTCAATTCCCTAAAATGTCAACTTTATTTAGTCTGTTTTGTATTAGGCATATGGACCTGAAGTACTATTCATCGCTAATTAAATAAACTCTTCAACATCTAAACTGATCTTTGAATTTAGTAAACTCACCTAAGAAACATCGAAATTCTTTGCATCTGTTGTCACTCCCTAATTACATTATTCAAATGCTATTATTATATTATTAATTAAAACCTCCTATATTCTCATAATTCCATTCTTTATTCTAACTGTTAGGGATATTTGCTTTAAACACATAGCTAAATATTGCATTATTTTCATTGCACTGTTGAGTTGCGACAAAGAATATTTCAAAAATCACAAATACTATTGTATACTACATTTTATTTCAATATTTATATATTTGTGATTATCTGTTATTTATTAAATATATCAATACTATTTTAAATATGATTCAGATCAATTTTAACTTTATTTTAAATTTCATTTTTAATCATATTTTTTTAATACATTTTGAATCTTACTGAAAGTTCTGATAAGAATTATTTTCCACTTTGAACTATTATTAGAGTATAAAATTAGTTATCATTTAAATATAAATGTTCTTAAACTCTACTTATTTACAATAATAATTATATAGAAATTAATAAATAGGATTAAATCATAATTAAACTAACAATTCATTAGTAACATCAATAATTTAAGATAGATATTGTACTTTTTAATTATCCAAATTTGATTACGATATTTATTCAAACATTTTAATCTCTTATTTCATTTATTCGATTATAAAATCTCTTTTTCTCATTTGTTGATGTATATTTTATAAATCTGTTTAATAAAGAGTTTTAATGTTTTATAATTCTTTATCTTTTTCTTCATTCAATTTTTATTTTTCAAAATCTAAATTTGAGCCTTTTATATTTTGATTGGTTTTTAAAACAAAATATCTGACGATAAATCATTCTTCTTTAGATTTAATAAATCAAAATCTTTTTACTTTGATTCTTCTGTTAATAATTATATTTTAGTATTCAAGTAATTAATCTAATTCAAAAAACATATTTTACTTTCTTTTCATAAATTTGTTACATTAACAGTATTTCTTATTATTTGAGTTATTCTAGCTTCTTTATTTCTTAATCCATAACGTTAATAATTTTAATAATTTAATAAATGGATTGATTATATATATATTCGAGTAAATAAATAAATGAATATATTAATAACAGGTTGTAATCGTGGATTAGGAATGTTATTAGCTAAAGAATTAAGAAATCATCATGTTATAGCAACAGCAAGAGATATAAATAAATTAAAATAATCATTAAATGATTAAAAGCATTGTGATTTGTAATAATTAGATGTTAGTAATGGTGAAAGCATAAAATAATTTATAAAAACTATAAAACAACCAATTGATATTCTTGTAAATAATGCAGGAATAATAGAAACACAATTAAGTGATAAAAATAAAATGGCAGAATAAGTATTTAAAGTGAATTACTATGGAGTGATAAATCTAACATAAGCAGTATTGCCCTACATAAGATAAGATGGAAAGGTTATAAAAATGTTAATGTTATTTAGATAATTGTTATATCATCAAATTTGGGTAAACTTAGTATTCAAAAGGATGTGATTCAATAGAAATTGAATAAATGTAATAAGGATGAATTATAGATGATAGTTGAAGAATTCATAAAGAATATAGATGAAAGAAATGATTTTGGAGAATGGTATAAGGAATATAAAGGTATATATAAGGAATATAAAGGTATATACTCTGCTTCAAAAGCATTAATAAATGCATATTATAGACATGTTTTATCAAAAGAAGTAAAATAATAAGTTTTCTGTATTCATCCAGGATGGTTAAAGACAGATATGGGAGGACCTTTAGCTCCAAAAGAACCTGAAGATGGTATAATAACTAGTTTATATGTTATAAATAATGAAATAAAAGGGACAGGATTATATTTGAATGATAAATGTGAAATAGAAGAATTTTGAATTTAGAATTTAGAATTATNCATTTATTCGATTATAAAATCTCTTTTTCTCATTTGTTGATGTATATTTTATAAATCTGTTTAATAAAGAGTTTTAATGTTTTATAATTCTTTATCTTTTTCTTCATTCAATTTTTATTTTTCAAAATCTAAATTTGAGCCTTTTATATTTTGATTGGTTTTTAAAACAAAATATCTGACGATAAATCATTCTTCTTTAGATTTAATAAATCAAAATCTTTTTACTTTGATTCTTCTGTTAATAATTATATTTTAGTATTCAAGTAATTAATCTAATTCAAAAAACATATTTTACTTTCTTTTCATAAATTTGTTACATTAACAGTATTTCTTATTATTTGAGTTATTCTAGCTTCTTTATTTCTTAATCCATAACGTTAATAATTTTAATAATTTAATAAATGGATTGATTATATATATATTCGAGTAAATAAATAAATGAATATATTAATAACAGGTTGTAATCGTGGATTAGGAATGTTATTAGCTAAAGAATTAAGAAATCATCATGTTATAGCAACAGCAAGAGATATAAATAAATTAAAATAATCATTAAATGATTAAAAGCATTGTGATTTGTAATAATTAGATGTTAGTAATGGTGAAAGCATAAAATAATTTATAAAAACTATAAAACAACCAATTGATATTCTTGTAAATAATGCAGGAATAATAGAAACACAATTAAGTGATAAAAATAAAATGGCAGAATAAGTATTTAAAGTGAATTACTATGGAGTGATAAATCTAACATAAGCAGTATTGCCCTACATAAGATAAGATGGAAAGGTTATAAAAATGTTAATGTTATTTAGATAATTGTTATATCATCAAATTTGGGTAAACTTAGTATTCAAAAGGATGTGATTCAATAGAAATTGAATAAATGTAATAAGGATGAATTATAGATGATAGTTGAAGAATTCATAAAGAATATAGATGAAAGAAATGATTTTGGAGAATGGTATAAGGAATATAAAGGTATATATAAGGAATATAAAGGTATATACTCTGCTTCAAAAGCATTAATAAATGCATATTATAGACATGTTTTATCAAAAGAAGTAAAATAATAAGTTTTCTGTATTCATCCAGGATGGTTAAAGACAGATATGGGAGGACCTTTAGCTCCAAAAGAACCTGAAGATGGTATAATAACTAGTTTATATGTTATAAATAATGAAATAAAAGGGACAGGATTATATTTGAATGATAAATGTGAAATAGAAGAATTTTGAATTTAGAATTTAGAATTATGATTAAAAATAATGATAATTTATTATATATTAGGATTTCTATATTGTATAAATGGAGCATTAGATTATCCAACAGCATGTGATTGCTAAGAACATGTAAATTAAACAAGTTGTGAAAGTCATTATTGTTTATGGTAGGAAGAAAAATGTAAAGTGGCTGAATGTAATTAGAGATCATTAGATAACTGCATTAATGCATCTTAATTCTTAAGTTAAACTCCTCATTATTGTTATATAAATAATCAAAGATGTGAAAAGTTAAACTCATGTGAAGATATTTAAATTAGTTTAAAAAATGTTCAAAAAGCAAGAGAATAATGTTAACTTTATTAATGTGCACTTGATTTAGTCACTGGATATTGTTTTAAACCAGAAAAATGTGATGAAATTTATGATCAATATACATGTGATAGTTTCTTAATTGCTAAAAGTAATCCTTTATAAATTGATTCTATTTGTTATTGGGATAAAAGCTGTAAAACAAGAACTTCATTTATCAAAGATTGTGAATCAATCTAAGATTAAGATGTTTGTTTATAGGGAGGATGTTAATATGAGAATGATTAGTGTAAAGAGATTAATTGCAATAGTAGAAGTATTAAAGATTGTAATGGAGAATATGTTGATCATTAAGGAAAAGTCTTAGTATGTTATGAAAATAATGATAAATGTGAACAAATACAAACTTAAACATTACATAAAGCTTTGTGCAACTCTATGATTGGACATACATTCAAAGATTAATAATGTTAAAAATGCATTTCATATTCTGAGCATTGGAAATGATTTAATTATAATAAATAATGTTAGTGTAGTTTAAAATGAATTGTTTGCGCAAACATCTATTAAAGAGCAAAACATACTATTTGCAAGTTCTTTAAGATCAAATGATTTTATCAGAAGTAAATCTTTAAGTAAATTTGGTAGCACAAGACTATGCAAAATCCAAAATATGTAGTCCAATTTAAGTTTGAGTCACGTGTAATGTGGAAGAAATCGGAACATGAGTAGCTTTGTTGTTTTGGTATACTCTACAAGAAACGAATAAAATGGTTCTGGGGAGACCATACAGAATTAAACAATCTGAAAATGTACCTCTCCAATAGAGTATTTTTTGGCAACATATCGATTTTCTATGAATCTACTCAGATTATTGGTTCTGGTGCATCCTCCAAGGTAATTCTGCTTTCCCTCACTCTCAGGTGTGTCTCGTGAAGCGGAACACTGATGTTTTGTTCTATGCAGCTAAATGTATCTCAAAGAAGTATCTCACTGGTAAGAAATCCAATGATCGTATTGTATTTACATCTAAATATTTGTTTAGGTTAGATTACAATCTGAGATTGAAATTTTATAAAAGATTGACCATCCAATATTTGTCAAATTACTGGAAATTTATGAAGGAGACAATTCTTATTATCTTATAACTGATTATTATGAAGGTGATACGCTTTACAATTTTATTAGAAGTATTCAAGCTGATACTCTACCAAGTTACATAGTAAGGGATGGAATTAAAGTTATACTTAATAGTTTATATTATTTTAGACCTTATTGCTTGGTCTTCAATATTTGGAGTCTTTGGGTTTGATACATCGAGATATTAAGCTTGAAAATATTTTACTTGCAAAACAAAATGAGATAAAATCATTAAAGATAATAGATTTTGGATTAGCAATATATGAAAATACATATACAAAATTATCTGTATGTGGAACACCAGGATATATTGCACCTGAAATATTGCAAGTTGAAAATAAATCAAATGAATAGTATTTTACAACAAAATGCGATATTTTTAGTGCAGGAGTTATATTTTATAAATTGTAATAATTAGTATACTTACTGAATAGGTTGACAAAAAGAACATTATTTCGTGCTGATAATACTGGTGAAATAATGAAAGCAAATACTAAATGTGATATTCATTTAAATGAATTAGAATAAACTGTTTAAAAAGAAGCTCTTAGTCTATTAAAATCTATGTTAGAACCAAATCCAAATAATAGACCAACAGCTTCTTAATGTTTAGATCATCCATATTTCAGTTGTTAATTAGAAGATATAAGAATAATATAGGAAATACTTGATAAAGTAACAGGTTGTTCAGGATTCACAAGTATTGATATTTATAAATTGATTATTTTAGAAGAACATAATGAAAGTAATTCAGTTCCTAATGAGAGTTAAGCTGCATAAATTAAGAGATGTCCACCTACATAATATCGTGTTAGAATAGAATAAAGAAAAAGAACTAGAAGTCCTAGGAAATATGCAGATTATCAATTTTATTATCCTTCTTTTTGTATGATGAATTCTTTTGAAAGTGAAGGAGGGAATTCTTCAAATTCAAGTAAATCTTCAAGAATAGAGAATATTATAATAAAAGAGAAGGAAAGTGAAAAAGATTCAGTAATAGAAGAAAACAATAAATAAATATAGTGATAAAAATACTTAATTTTTCACTTTTCAATAACAATAGATAATCAATATATAAAATTAAAATATTAATAAAAATGATATCTAATCCTATGCTTGAATCTGATTAGAACAATTAACAAACAAGAAGTGGATAGTCTTAAGGGACTTATTAGATGGTAAACCCAAATTAAATTGAACTTTCAGTGAGAAATAAACTAATAGAACAAGAAATAGAATATCCCAAAGTTCCACAGTCAAGAAAAACAGAAAAGTTACTATGCACTAAATGTAATTAAGTTGTAGAATCTGATGTTCAATATTAAATGGGAAGATGTAGTTATATAGTTATGATTATCCTAATTATTGGTATTATTACAGCCCTATTTGCATTCCTTCCATGTCTTCTTGATAATTGTAAAGATGCTATTCATAGATGTTCAAAATGTACAAAACTTATTGGTACTAAATAATTTATGTGTGGATGATGATGACATTTACTAGTTAACTTTATATTATTATTAATATTTTATGATGATAAGATCTTTTCATTCATTTTCCTTTCATTAAATTTCCTACATACCTCCTCAGAACTAACTTCGTCGAAATAGTTGTCATTGTTCCTATTGTGCTACTTCAAATATAAAATAAATCACATTACCTAATTAACAATATGAAATTGAAATGCATAGAAAAACTAGACTTGCTAATTTACTTCTAGATAATTTATAAAATTCTCATAAACATTTGAGATCCAAACACAAATACAGAAATTTTCAAATCTTCACTCGTAATAAATAATAATTACTTCACAATTCCAATCATTAATCTCCATCTCCATCCTCATAAGATGAAATCAAAAATGATTCTTAAGATAAGAAATAATCCCCAAAATATTCCCACCATGTAAATTCCAAATAATCCAATACCTACTTTTTAAATCATCTAAAAACATAGATGACAAGAATAGATAACAACTTAAATTAATTAATTCAAACTAGTCGATAATAAATTACTGAACCTGATGAAATAACTATCACTTCTAAAAGAACCAAATAAACTATCATTAAAACTATTAAAACACATCAATCATACAAATCTGCATATAGTATCTCTCTTAACAAAAGATTTCTGCACCCAAACAAAATGCATACAATACCTATCAATCTTTTCACTAGAACTTAATAAACCTCATCCAAACACGCCCTTAATTGTATTGATTGATTATACTGTCATAATATGTATGTCTTTTTAAACCCTTTTTATTTTATATTTATCCTTAATTATTTTCATTTCTCATCGCTTAATTATTTTTATATATAATATAGTATTCTCTTTATTATAAAAATTTATTTATATTTTCTTTACGATTCAAGAGTATCAATTCTATTCAATTAAAATAATCTAAAACTAAGATTTATTGAAAAAAATTTAATAAGATTTTAATTTCAAAAAAAACAGAGATTTTGATCTATTTTTAGATTTAAAAATTATTCTTTTTTTTATATAACTAAATAATATTGTTATATTGAAATTTATAAAGAATTAATTTTTGTATATTATTTAATAATATGAAATTGAATATTTTAAAATAGATGTTAAGCTTATGTTTAGTAATTAAGCAAATGAATAGAATCAGTTATGTCAAATATCTCTTTCTCATAAAAGTATATTATAAATTCTTATATCATATTAAATAAACAATTAATTTTATTTATAATAATATATATATTTAATGTTCATTTGACTTTGACTCTATCAAAAAGCTTATCAACTACACCATTCAAATTATTAATCAAATTAAGTGAATGTTGATATAAATTATCATGTTTAACTGTGTCAAACAAAATCAAACAATCATTTCCTTAATCTAGAGTACCATCAATTTTTTTATCTAAAATTAACTCTGATAACCTAAGATTAGAAATGATATGATACTTTCTTTAAATGATTTCTACATCAATTTACATTCTTTATGTAATATAATCAATCTGAACTTTAGAGTATGGTTAGATGACTTGAAATAGATTCATTTCCAATAAAACTTCATATAACTATTTGATATGTAATCTGATGACTTTGTCACCTTCAATTTCTTCTTTGAATTCATCTAAAACTTTAGTAAATTCAATAAGTGATTTTTTTTAATTGCTATTAGAAATAGCTTTCATAGCCTCTAAATGCTATAATAAATAATAAATAAAATAATTACTCTGCCTGCATATTTAAGTCCATGTTTTCCTGTTAGAATTTATTTAACTTCATCAGTAGCTCCAATCATAATTTTACATAACAACATATATTTAAGTGTTCCTAGTGCTCTTTTATCTTCTAGATTATTGAATGCTTCAAATGCTTCATAAAAATATGAATAAGATGTTCTATAATCTCTTTCTTCTGCATATAATACACCAGCCATCATATCAATTTCAGCTTAAACATGAGGTGGACAATAGATAGTATTAGAACATGCTCTAGCTGCAGTTAAAGATGCTTTAGCTTTAGCAAGGTTTGTTTATCCAAAATGTAATTTACTCTCAATTAAATAAATTTCTAATAATAAATGTTTATCATCAGCTTTTCTCACTTCACCTACAATTTTATCTATTATTTCAATTCCTTAAGTGAATTTCTCTTATTCATTATATAATGTTGCTAATCTTATTTACATCTTATGCTTCAAGTAATTCTTCTTATCTCTTGCACATTAATCAATCAAAAATTAACACATATCAACTTATAAATCAATTGTGTTTTCTAATTATGCTACCTAATCAATCATTTATCTCATTATTTTTGCAGCCCTTGTTTAATTGAATCCAGAAAAATCATGTGATTTCATTATCTCAAATATCATTTATGGTTTGCTTTGTTTGCAGTATAATTATGATAATTTATTATATGCACTTTCTTTGTGTTTCAAATGCTCTTCTGATTTTGAATCTTTATCTATCATTATTAAAATATACCAAATCTTAATAATTTCATTAATGCTATCTCCAAATTACTTGCATCTAATCTAGCATTGTCAATCTCTTGTAATATTGTTTAAAATTCTTATCCAAGTGTTGTCATTTGTATTTAATTTATTGATTTTAAATTAAAAATTAATCAATAAGAATACTAATGTGAACTTTTTTTGATTTTATTTTCATTTATAAATACAATGAATTTCAATTAAATTTAAACAATATCAATTATTCATTCTCTCTTCTCTTCTGAGGGATAATTGGTATCTTTCTGTTTTATTATTTATAACTCTTGCAAAAATTAAAAAAATTCTGAATCTTTCAAGATAATAAAATATAAAGAGAAAGTAAAGAAATTATAACATTAAATATCTTGATATTACTTTGAATTTATTACCATTAGTATACAAAAATATTTATACATTGATAACTTTAAAAAATAAAATTGTATCTACTGAAATATTAAAATTTAATTATAACATTTAAGGAGAAATAGAATTAGATGATAATTTTGCATAATATTTTATCTAGTCAAATCTAATAATATAAAAGAAGTCTATTTTTTAATTTTTAATTCTTTAAATTTTTTTTTTTTATTAAACTATTAATTACCTTAATATTATTAGTGGATACCTTTTGGATCATAATAAGAAAATAATTGATATTCCATTTTATTTTATGTTGAAATATATTTTAAAATTTGAAAATTAGGTTGAAATATTTTGAGAACACATTTATATTTAAACACTTAAGGAAATGGGATTTAATCAAGAAAGTTCAAAGATACTTGGAAAAATAATAAAATTATGTTTAGGAACTGAAAAAAAATAAAAAATGAAATATTTAAGTTATGTATATTCTTTGAGTTTAATAATGTTAAATAAATAAGAATGAATAAAATTTTGGAATTTAATGATTATATCAAAATCAATGGGTAATTGTATTGGAACAATAAAAAATGAGAAATGATATAAATTTAGATTGCTTTTTAAAGTTTTGTGTATTTAATATTATATTAATTAATGGATAAACAGTGTTCGATTTGTAATAAAGAATTCTCCTTTATCAAACAAAACAAATCAAAATGTAAAAGGTGTGGACTTGTAGTATGTCTTGATTGCAATAAAAATGAATTTAAAGTAGCAATCTTCTTCATTCTACTTCCTAGATTTCTACCTCGATGTTAAAACCACTCAAAAGAGAAAAAGTGTGTCTACAATGCAAAACAGATTGTTTGTATATGGAAGAATAGACAGATAAATTATAATAATCATGGAACAAAGAAACAGAATTATAATTTAATCTTTATCAATCATCCCTTAATCCAGAATAATACAAATAGCACATTAAAAATGCCAAAGCTCAAGACTCTTATAAACAAAATCTTGAGTAAATTAAATCTGATTTGATCAAAGTATTCCATTTAATCTAATCTAGTGTTTTATTACCTAAGAAATGTTTAATTATTCTTTCTAGGATTGGATATGTCATTCAACTAATTAAATGAAGGTCAATCAAATTTTTGATGACATAGAAAATTTATTAGTTGTATTTTTGTATAGAAATTCAGAAGTGGGATATTCCTGCGAATTATTATAAATTTCAATTGTTCTACTGACTTTAATCAAAGATTATGCTGCTTTACAATTATTAGAATAATTATATGAATTAATGCCTTATGAATATTGGCCTACTTCTACTTAAGAACCAAATTTATAGACATTAGTCTAAGATTTTCAACTTGCCTTCAAAATTGATTCTACACAAATTTCTTAAATTAAAAAGTTTATGGAATACTTTTCGACTCCAAATACATAGAGTTTATTCATAAAAGGATTAAATTTCTCTTGTTTTCATATTATATTTTTAGAATTTGTTTCATAGATGAATTTTGAAGTCATATAAAAATATTTGATAGTAGTTGCTAAAAGTTGTCTAAAATCCTTTGGATAATTTGGTTTTGATTATAAAACTATAGGCAAACAAATTCTTACTAAAACTGATTATAAATGTATCTTATTTATTCAATTATATTTGAGCTATCACATAAATTAAAACCCTATTGGATTAAAAGCTTGGAAATTCTTAACTTACTTTTTCAAGTCCTAAAGGTAGTATGATTAGAAAGCGCAATTCTGTTTGTAGTATTGATAATGGTAGTTTTATTGATAATATACCATAAATCATGACATAATAAAATTCTTAAAGAGAAATTAAAGTTGAAGATAATTTTATCTTTAATTTTTAGAATGAATAAAATTTATAAATAATTCAATTAATGAAGATGATTGAATAAAAAAAAAAAGAGCTTCATGAATTATAAATCAAGAATATTGCTCTAAAAAATCAAACACAAAATATTAAGTAGATTTCTGAAAAAGATCATGAAAATTATATAAAATTGATAGAGAATCTATCATCAGAAATCTAAGAAGAAATAAAATTAGGAATATAAATTTTTTAGTAAAAATGAATATGATTTCAATATTTTAATATTATGTAATATAAAGTTCTGTTATTATATATATTTGGAATTCATAGAATTGTTTATTTGATAAATATTATTGCAAAATATTAATTCAAAATGATTTATCAAGAAAATCAAAAATATAAATTCTCCACTAAGAATTACACTAATCCCAATTCTTCTTTTAAAAAATACATAAAATAAGAGATTAAGGTTGAAGATGAAATATAATTAAAAATTGAGGAAACTCATCGTTCATAATTATCAACAGAAGATTTTTAAGAATCCTCCTAAATAAATAAAATATAAAAAAGAAGTAAGATTCAAAAGAAAAAACTTAAGAATCACACTTATAAATCAGAAACAAAAAACATTCCAAAAAATTTTGGAGTGTTGTTGAAAAAATATTTATGTATTCTATTTAAACTCAATTATTATAATGATAGGCACTAAAAATATAGAAAACCAAGCAATTAAATCATTTTTAAAAAATGGAGAGAATAAAAAGAACTTTTCAAGAGAAGATTTTACTAAACTCTTCAATGATGAAAATGCAGCAGCAATATCAAGAGAATACTTCTCAGGATTCTAAATAATTCATGATCTTATGATAAGTGAAAAAATATAAGATGTTAAAAATCATCTTAAATATATCAGCAAATTTTATAATTCTACTTATGATAAAGAGGAACTTAATGAATTAAAATTATAATGATAAAGATAAATATATAAACTAATTTATTTCTAAAAATGATAATGTTAAAAATCTAATAAAAACTTATCTTTTTGTTATTAAATACAGATTTTTATAATTGTTTTACTAAGACTAAAAGTTCTTAAATGATTGTGACTATGAATTACTATATTTGAAGTATCAGTTACATAAATTATGTAAGATAAACTGATGAAAAACAATTAAACATTAATTAATTTAGTAATTAAAATGAATAAACAAAAATTCTATTTTATTTTTAAACTCTTAAAATACTTGAACTAAATGAGTTTTGACAAATGAGCATACTAAAAAAAGAGGATCATTTTTAATATAAAAATTTACAATTTATAGGGGGGAGATTAAAAATTATTATAATATTATAATACGGCTTATGACGGTAAAATGTAGAGGGTAAATATATTATTAATTTTAATACCTATAATGGAGAACAGATGTGTCTTACACTTGCTACCATAAACATCTCTTTCTATTGAAAATTAATTTTCAAGATAAAATGAACTAAGTGACTCATTAAGCAGTTAAGGAACTAATAATTAGGGTGAAATGTCATTTACTTAAAACGTAATAAACATACTTACTATGAATAGGAATAAAGCAAGAAGTCTTTAGCAACTAAAAAGAAAATCAGCAAAGACTTGCCTTAAAATATAAAAAAAAATTAAGGACATTGGACTACTAAAGAACATCAAATATATGTTGAGTTCCTAAAACAACACCATAATACAACTATGCAAAATCAACAAAACAGAAAAAATAACAAAATCTTCAAACTCATGTCAATGACTATAGGGACAAGATCTCCATCTTAATGCAGGTATTTAGAATTTAGATATAAAGATCACATCATTAAAAATTTAATCCTTTCACACCTGCTGGATAAAAGAGAAATAAGAAAAATAAGAAGAGAATCAGTAATTATCATGTTCATTAATTTAGATGACGAAAACAATGAATTTGCCATCCAAGTCTAAGAATATTTCACCCCTGAGATTAAATCTCAAATAAGTATCAATTAATTATTATATTAGATCCTTGTCACTTCGATTACTTATCCAACTATGAAGACTCTCGTCCTTAGTTACAAAACTTTTGTTGTAATTCTAATTATGAAAGCAATTGCTATAATGAATACAATTGTAATTAGTATTTAGAAGAAATACTTGATTGAAGTAGATTTGTATTATATTTGTTCTGTTTTAATATTTATATCAATTTATATAAAATTTTACTCATTTTTACAAATTTAATTATCATCACATAATAAAACTATTTTTATTCTTATTTCAAGCTCAATTTCATTAATTATAGACATTTGCCTAAATTTAATTTTTATATTTATAAACTTTTATAAAAGTATGATTAATTCATATTTATTATTTAGCATTCAATAATTTTACTTATTATTTTTATTTTATTCATTGTTCACATTTTAATGATTTATTTATTTATAATATAATTAATAGTATAATTATAGGTCTTATTTTTATTTATTCACATTCTAAAATAAATTTATGCAATTTTATTATTTGCAATTTTTTTATTTTTTTATTATATAATTATAAAATTATGGATTCTTTATCTTTATTTAAGAAGAAGCAATAAAAAGAAATATAATAGGCTCTTTTATATGAAAGATAAATTCGTTAAAAAGAACTTTAAAAAAGTTAACTAGTGTTAAAATCCTGTGAAAGGATGTCATTAATTACTGATAGAAAATTACAAAAATTGAAATAAAGTTAATTATCTGCAGTTAAACATTAATAAAATGAACATAGATTTAAATCATTAGAGAGTGATACAATTCATACTAGGTAATAGAGTTTTTAACATTTTCAGACCTAAAATAGAGTTGGAATAAGATGCTTATGATAGATGGATTTCTTATTAAAAAAAGTAATTAAGAAGAATAGAAACAGAAAAGTTGAAAAAATATGAATAAAAGATTGATAGAGCAGAGAGAATCAAGAATATGAGAGAATAAGAACATAAAGATAAATAAAAATTACGTATAGAAACAATCATCTAAAAAGAAAAAATTCATGATGAATACACATTTAGACTTCATGTAAATATTCAAATATAGCATTTTAATTTAGAAATTGTAGAAAAAAGAATACGCAAAGTAAATTAAATTTGTATGACCATATATAAAATTAAAAGCTATATAATGAAACTCTATTCTTATTTTTTTCATTTTTATTAAATGTGTGTTTGTAAATTAAATGACTTAATAAATATTTAAATCATGATTTTCTTTGGATCGAACTAATTGGTCTTATTTTTTATAAAATTCTGTTTTAAGATTCAATCACAACTCTGTTTTAATTATATCTTCTATTTTCCATATTAAACTTCTAAATGGCTTCATCGCGTTCTTAAGAATAAAATAATAAAGAATAATTTACCTCTTTGCATTTATGCAACTTGCTATTTACATTTATCTTAAATTATAACCATTTAGTCCTATAACTCTTTAATCATATCTCTCAATTTATTTGCATAAGATCTTAATGTACTAAAGTCCATTGATAAAAAGTTAATTTAATCTAGTTAGTTGCAATCTATTTCGATAATGATTTAACTTTAAGATTATTTGAATTATTTAGTTGTTGTTTTTATAGTTTTTTCAATATTAGAACCTTTCTTAGTAATTGTAGCTGAAACACTTTTTGTATCTAAATAGAAAAATAAACTAAATATTAGAGATTAATTACTTTTTATGTTTAATTTTATTAGGAAGATTAGGCTTATCTTATTTAGGGATACTAAAAGATTTCAATCCTCCACTATAACCACCCGTTTCAATTTTATCGATAACTTTACTTTATTTTTGGATTATATCATTAAGATCAAGAAGTTCATCAACTATTTCATTGATTTATTATCTATATATGCTTATATTCAAATTTTACTTTTTTTTATCTCTATACTATTTGAAAGAGGTAAGAAAATTTTCAATTTCCTTATTTTTTTCATTTAAGTGATATTCATATTATTATTTGCATGTATCTAACCATTTTGAATATTCTAGTTTTATCTATTCCAATTACTTATTAAAATCTTTTTCAGCTTCATTTCTAACTTACTTTCTTAAATCTTATAATTTTTGATTTTCTGAGAGTTTAGTTTATGCAGCTTAAGGAAGATTAATTATTGAAGTTACTTTATCTTCCAATAGATTTTTGGATTCATCCTACAATTTTCTAATAAAGTGATCTCTTTCTGAATTTAATTATCTTAAAGCATCATCTCCACTCATTTTTGTCATATTAATTTAATCTTTTAATTTCTTATTTATTTCTCTTTATTCTAATAATTATTATTAATATCTTTCCAATTTTTAATGAAAATCTTATTTTAATTCTTCATTTTTTTTTAATGATTCAGCTAATTCATATTATTATTGTTCTAATTATTATTATAGACTAACATTCTTTTGGAGTGCTTCCTATTAATTTCTAAAAATTGTAATATCTTTTGCATTTTTTGCTGATAATCTTTCTAAATCAATATCTAAACCAAGTAGTTTTTATAAATCTATAAATTTCTTTTTCCTATCTAAATTCATTTATTCAATTTTTTATTTATATTCTTATATTTCTTCTTACAATTTTTTAATGACTTTATCTTATTGTATATTATTTTAAGTTTCTGATCCTAAAAGAGACTATTATTAATTCCGAATTGAAACTTATACATTCTTTGTCCTATCCATATATTATAAGGTAAGCAAACATTCTTCATAATTTGATTAACTTGGATTAATTGTTCCAATTAAAATAACTTAAGTATTATTTTCGATAATTAGAGCCTAAGTTAATTTTGACTCTCTTTTTTGTACAACTTTTTTTTGATTAAATTAGTTCAAACATCTATTCAAAACTTAATGACTTGATGTTATCATAATTGCTTCTTAATACTTTTCTCCTTCTGTTATATTTTTAGCAACTCTTTCAGATCCTGCCAAATCCACAAATTAAACTTTAGTATTTGAATTCAAATACAATGTAATTATAACATGAGTTCTCACCTATCTTTTAATATCAATATTTCTGACAATCTTAATCATATCCCATAAATCGTTAATTAACATAATATTTCTTCTTGTGAAATCCTCTGTAACTAGATTTGTATTAAGATCCTTAATCTAATCAACATATATTTCTTAAAATGAAGCTTCAACTACTTAACCTTTTTCTAACATTGTTTATACAAATAATGGAACTATTCCTGGATTCTGAACATTACCAAATAATGAATAGCTTTTTCCACTTCCTGACTAACCATATGATAGAATACAAGCATTTTTGTTTAAATAGTCAAAATTAAACACTTCATCAAAAAGCTCTTTTTGTGTAGAAATAGATGGAAATATTTTATCATAAGAGTATTATTACCATTCAGCTTATTTATTAGTGGGATCCTAAGTGCTTTAGAAGAAATACTTTAATAGAAATGAGATTGTGATCTATATTCAACATGGATTAATCATAATCAATTGGTCTTACTCTTAAATAAACTTTATAATTATTCATATAAATCAGTATATTCCAAATTCTCCTGCTATTTAATATTTTCCAGGTCCAGGTGTAATAGTTTCATTACTTCCAAAACGTTTCACTTTTGAAAACTTAGTTATTTGACAATTATTCCAATTAGAATTTATATATTTTGGAGACATGTCACTTTTTGGTTTATATTCTTAAGGTCCAGGTGTTTCATCTATTATAAAACCTTATCTTCCAGAACCAAATCCAGAAATAAATGATTTAGAATGTTCTTTTATTTAAATATCATATTTTCCAGGTCCAGGAGAACATGTTTCATTCTCTAATCTAATTATAATCATATACTTGGTAATAATTTCAATCCAAAATGAGGTGCTTTATTAATTTAAACCATACTATTACTAATCTCATAAATTCCAACAGGTGGTACTTCCGTCTTTAGTTTTGTTTATATTCTACCAGTTCCCATAGTATGTTTTTTTAAATTAACAATCTAATTAGTCTTTTAGTATTATAGTTAATAATGTCCAGGACCTGGTGTTTTTGTTCCTAACTTAGAAAAATCTACTTTTGAACCAGATCCAAATGACACTCCTTTATTTGGAGAAGCTATATCAGTTTTTATTGAATAAAATGAAGGTGAATTACTTATACTTTTAAAAATATTTACTCTCTTTATCCATTATAATTAAATCTTGGAGATTTTGTAAAACTGTATAACTATTTACTTTTTGAATTATTTAAAGGATTCTATTTGACTTATTTGAATTATTCATAATTTTATATACTTTTCATTTATAAATTTAATGAATAGAATAATTAATATCATTTCATTTTAAATAAGCTTCTACAAATTATTGTAAAGTTATTTAAGGCACTTTATCTTTATCATCATCTTTTTAATTTGATGTATTTGCTGCATATTACAACATCCCTTTCAAATCATCTTCAGAAATATTTTCACCAAGACTTTTAGCTACCATCATTAATTCTTCTATTCCTATATAACCATTTGCATCTCTATCAAAAACCTCAAATGCATCTCTCAAATCATCTTCTCCACTCTTTGCCTTCTCCTCTTACATTAATAATAAATTCTTAAAATCATCAAAGTCTAATTCCTTGTCTTCTGCTCCTTCTGCTTTCTAGGTTTATCTCAATTCTTTCACCATCGATTATATTTCATCCTATGAAAAGTTGTAACCTAAAGAACGAAAAACTGAAGTCAGTTCCTATACTATATTCAATTTATAACATTTGATTTCTTACCGGATATACTTTTCGATTTATTTTTATCAAATATCTCAAAAGCCTCTTTAATCTCTGCTTCTTTCTCTGCTTATTCTTCTGCTGTTTATTATTGCATTTTTTTTATATAATATATATATAATTATTTTAATTATCCTTTTTTAATATTTTAAATTTTCCTAATCAATCACATATTTTAAATTGATTTAATTGCTTTCCATAGTCTTTTATCTCCACTTCAAATTTTATTTTTCTATCTATCTAAATCAAGTTGTTTTTTTTTGTAATTCTTATTTTTACTCTTTTGCTTTATGATATACTTTAATAAATTTATCATCTTCAAATTAAGATAATTCTTAACAAAGCAAATTATTTGAAATATTACAGAAAATTATAGATATCTACTCAAAAACTAATATTTAATTGACAAACATTGTGTCAGTATAATACTTCTTATTCAAAGAATATTTTTAGAGATTTTTATAAAACTTTCCACTCTCCACTTATTATCATATTCTAGAATAATCTAGCATTTTAAAACAGCTTAAAAGATGATCATATCAAATTATTATAAATAATTAAATATATTAAAATCATAAAATGCTAAAAATACAAATTTTAACTCTTTTGATATTAGCCATACCTGGGGATGTTTTTAAAAAAATCTACTTTATATTTTTGCATTAATTAAAAAAGAATTAATTTATCTATAATTTTAATGGATATTCAAATAATCCTTATGAATGAAATTAAACAAAGAATGATTTTCATTTACTTAACTTATAGCTCAAAAAAAGTGATTTAAATTTAAGGAAATTAAATTGATTGGACAAATAATTTAGTTAAGATTTAATTATGAAATGTTAATTTATAAAAATAATCATTTTCTTTAAAATAATGAAAGTAACGATTATGTGGAGCTCTATTCTGATAATTAATTTGTTTTTGATTGGAGCAATTTTTGTAATCCTTTACTATTGAAATTTGTAAGTTTTCTAACATCATCTTCTGAATTAAATCTAGCAGTTTCTGGATTATCTTCTTCTGTCAATTCAGTTAATTTAATCATGGTATGTTCAGTTGGTTTTAATAAAGGAGTAGATTTTTTAATTGGTTAAGTATTTTCTTTGTTTTCTTTGAATTAATGGATACTTGAATTTGTTTATTGTGTAGATAAATCTTTTTTAGAACTGTAACATTCTTAATTCTTTTTTAAAATTGATTGATTACAAAAGCTAATAAGATTTTTCAAATGGATTGAAATATCAGCATTTTAATCATTAGGATTGACAATAGTAGTAGTATTTTATGTTTTTGAGGTTTGTGAAGATTCTAACAATGCTTTAATTTAAATATTTGCATTAGAAGAATTAGTTTTTAATTATGTTTAATTAGTGGCATATTGACTAATTTGTCTTTAAATGTTATTAGTTTCATTAATTGGTGAACTGCTAGTATTTTTATGTTTCGTAAAACTATGTGAACTATTTTTTCTATTTAAATCTTCATGTGATTATAATTATAATCTTTTTTTATGTGTTAATGATTTTCCTACAATTTCAGTATGTTATTTTTTTAATTTAACATTAACAATTTTTGTATTTGGTGATTTGGGTTAAGATTATTGATTATTAATTGGAGTTGGTAATAATTATTTTTTGATTCTAGTAGTGCTTTGTGGGTTTTAGAGTCGATCTGTATTAAATTAATATTGGGATGGTGATTTTTATAATTTATTTTGTCTTTATGAAGATTAAATCATATTTGTAGTGGAGGAAGAATTAATTTAATTAAGATCTAATTAAGGAATTTTTTTGCGTATTTGTATATCGAGATTGCTTTCTTCAATGAAAATAGGCAGGATATCTTTCAATTATTGGGCTTATTGGGATGTGATGGTAATTTAGTCAATATGATTTTGACACTGCCTTGACCGGATAATAGCATAATTTTACCTTAAGTAATGGAAAAATCAATTAAAGGGATGTTGCTTTAACTAGTGTTAAATCTAAATTAGAGTTTTGATTTGATTCAATGATGGATAGAACATGGATTAATTCATAATCAGGTTCTTATTCTTTGGAAAGACATTATTCTAAATAATCTTTTTTTAGTTGACTTAAGTAAAGCATTCTATGAACTATTTCTTATATGAAATATATACTGTAATCTTTGGAATTCATGATAATATTGGAATAGAAAATACAAATTATTTAATTTTAATACTGTTAGATTGATATAAATACTCATAATTCTAATGTTTAATAATGTTATCTAATCTAATTATCGAATATTGAATAGATATCAATTCTTACTTAATTTTGTTCATAACAATCATGATCAATAGGATCAACACAATTTTCACCATTATCATAATTAATATGATAAAAATTAAAATGTCCTTTTTGTTTCAATAATACTAACCTATTTCCAAAATCTTCATTACTAAAAATAATATTAAATTAATATGCATTAATATTATCTTCATCAGGCCATAATTTTAAATCATCACCAAAAATATCTCTACAATATTATTCATAAAATTCTATATATAATCTTTTTGATCTTAAAGAATCTTAAAAATATGCTATGTATCGCCATCCAACTTCTACACAACTTTAATAAATCCATTATTTTGAAGATCTCATAAATATCATCTATTAAATAATATGATCCATATGGTTCTGAATTATCTTCAATCAATACTCTCTCTATAATAATCTATCTATTCTTCTGTTGTTTTTCCCATTAAATCATTACATAATCTGCTTATACAAAACATTTTTATCTACTTTAGAATTTGTAAAATATCGGCTATAAATCTTATTCTCAAACTTTCTAAATTATCTCCTTCTTATTAATTCATTACTTTTAAGTATCAACGTATTCTTAATCCTAAATCTGATTTTAATGCATTCAGTTGTAATTAACTTCAAATTTTGGAAATTCTGTTTATATCAAGCAACCATTACATCTAGGTATAATCCTCTTATTACTATATCTAGAATGATTTTATTTCACAACAAAAAATCTATTAAATATGATATATAACTAAAAGTAAGCCAAATTACCTAATGCTTATCTTATATTTAAATAAACTCTATTTTTAATCAAAAGGAATTCTTTTACCATAAATGATTTATGAATCTTTACTTTTTTTCATTTTAATATTTCAAATTATATGTGCATTATTCACAAATCAGAAATGATACTGTTCCTCCATCTATCTAAAAGTTTTCCTTTTATTATCCAATATCTTTTTATTAGTTCTATTATAATGTTCAATCAATTATTATTCAAATTAATGTTCCATCTATATTTACTAATTTAGTCCAAATTTGAGATGTATACTATTAATGATATTTTATACAACATTTATTATAAATTTTACATTATTAACAAATTTTTATTGTTATGAGAAAAATAGATCCCTATCCTTAAAATTAATTTGAATTTACTAAAGATGATCAATAAAATAATTTACAATCTAAGAAATCGGCTTCAACTCAAAAAACTATTAATCCTCATTAATTTTAAGAATTTTACATTGAAATTACACCTACAACTGTTTAATAAGTAACTAATGAATTAAGCTTATCTATTTTACAAGGAATAGATCAAGAAAAAGATCTCATTTATGTTCGTTTTGCTGATATTGGCGGTCATTGCATTGATCTTATAAATATGCGCTTAATTAATACTCTTAATGGAAAATCTAGACAGATTTATTATGAAGTACCTTAAGGAAGAAAATTGATAAGATTAAATCATAAAGCTTAAATTTCACCATAAATTTCCAATTCTAAACTAATTTATACATAATTTTATTGGTTTGAAAAGGACAACTCCAAATTTAAACTTTTGCAACCATGTATTAGTGATATCATTGAAAATTTATATCAAACTTATTGCTAGACTAGTAGATGTATTTATGAATTCACTTAGTAATAACATAGATTCATTGTCGATTTTAAATAAAATACTCTAGAAAATACAAATACATTAAAAATCAATCATATTTAAAGGAGAAATATTAAGAAACCTTATTAAGAGATTCCTAAAAAACCTATTAGTAGAGGAGCCTTAAAAGAAATTGTGTGGTAATACTAATTATAACCAAAATCATATGAATGGAATAATTATGATGAACAAAATAAAGATGGTTTAGAAAAAGCATATTAAAAATACTGTAAAAACTCATAAAAAGCTAACACTTTAAATGTAATAAGAAATACTTCTAAATACTATATAGATTTTGATAAGATGATTGAATACAATTTGTTTACTAAAGAATCTCGATAAATTCGTAGATTTCTTTAAGAAGGTTGATTAAATGATAAATACTTAATAAAATTGCTTAAATTATATTAGTTCATATTAATATTAAACATATTCGTTAATCTTATGTCAAAGAATCAAGAGAAATTAAAAAAGGAGTTATTAGAATAAGTTAGTAGAGATGTGTAAAATACCTAAGACCCTTAGAAAGAAGCATTTAAATTAGTTTAGAATGCAAATGAAACCTTTAAATAATTTGAATCTGCTCTTAAAAAACCACTAGATGATGAGATGTTAAAGTAGAGAGGTTCATCAAAAAAGAATGTCTAATTTGCTGATACCATAAAATCATCAACAGAAATAGATAGATCAAAATCAGTTGAAAATAAAAAAGATGAAAAGCCCATCTTATAATAATAATTTAAGTAAAATGAATCTAAAGTAATTATACCTGAACGTTAGATTAAAGTTTAAAAGAAGGAAAATAAGTAAGAAAAGCCAATTTAAAAAACAAACCAAAAATAAGAGAAATCTACAACAGCAATACCAGAAAGAAAACAATAAACAAAGGAGAATTAAGATTAAAAGAAAAGTAATTAACAATAAGAATAACCTTAAAAACAATAAACAACAATGAATTAACAATAAATATAAGAGAGAGAGAAAATAAATTAAAGTCAGAAATAAGTATTATCTGAGAGTGAATCATCAAGTGGATATGATGAAATGAGAAGAGAGAAGGGAAATCATAGTCATTCATGTAGAAAACACTCTAAAGAGAGAGAGATAGCTAATAAATATGAAGAAATAATAGTGAAAAATTAAGAATCGGCATAATAATTATAAATTTAATTGAATGAGTAGAATATTGAAAAAACAAAATTAATAACTGAAAATACAAAACTTAGTAGTCTTAATGATATGCTTTAATAAGAAATAAGAAATTTGAATAAATAGCTGAGTTAATCTAAATAATAAATTGAATCTTTGGATAAATAATTATATGATTTAAAATAAACATCTAGATCTGAATTGTTGATCATAAAAGATTAATTATAGGAGTAAAAGTTTTAATGTGCTGAATTAGAAAATAGAAATAGTTATTTAAATAAAGCTAAAGATACATTTGAATAAAATTTGAAATAGTTTGAAGCAGAGGTTGGAAGATTATAAAAAGTTAATCTTCAATAAACTTAAGTAGCAGCTTAAGATAAGTTGGCTATTTTAGAAAAAGATGGTACAATAGAAAGATTACAAAAGTTGAATCATCAACTAAGTGTAGATTTAAATCAAATAAATACATTGTATAAGGAAGTAAATGAAAAGCATAAGAGTTTATTAGCTGCTTATAACAGTTTAGAGAATCAGAAAATAACAATAGAGAATGATTTAGAGTTTAGGAAAAAGGATTAATAAGATCACTTAAGTAGTTTAAAAGAGAAGATACAAAAATTAACAAATTAAAAGACTATATATGATGAAGAAATGGCAAAAATGTAATAAGTTACTTAGGATGCTAAGGTAGAAAGAGATTAATTTAAATTATAATATGAGTAGATGAAAGTATTATGTTCAGAATCTGAGGAATTGAGAAAGAGATTAAAACTTAGGGAAGTAGAAAATGAATAATTATAATGTGAGAATGATAAACTTAAATGGAAAGTAAGGAAGGATCCTAATGGTATTTTATCTGATCTTAAAATAATGAAATTGCAAGCAGAAGATCCAAATGCTAAAGTATCAATGGAATAATTATCGAAGTTAGACAATTAGGTTAGATAATTGTAGGAAGAGAATAATAGGTAGAAATGATTAATTAAATTTTAGATTATCTGCAGAAAATAAATAATTAATTAAATAGATTTAATAGACTGAGTTATATGTTCAAGAAGTTAAATCTATGTTTGATAGAGAAAGGTCATTTCTAGAAGAGAAAGTATTTCACAAAGATAAAGAAATAAATGAAATGGTAATAAGACATCGTCATGAAATGGCTGATATTGAAAATAAATACCAAGATCTTTAAAGGAGATAAGACAATAATGAAAATAAGACAAGATAAACCCATCAACCTTATCAATAATAATCATACTCTTAGTATAATTAATCTAGTGTAGCTTAACAATCAAATTCGAAGGTTTCACCATACAGTGTTCCTTAATTATAAGCAAAAATTAAATCTTATATTTGACAACTTAAATATTATTAAAATGATTTATATTTATATATTTGCTGCCCTTCTTGTGGTAGCCATAATTAAATTTATTTGGAACAACCTCATTAATCCAAAAGGACCTAGTGCTTTGTAACCTAAGCACAAGAAAGATTAATATTTAGTATGCTAATTAATTGAGAAAACTAAATTGAGTCATGACACCTATAATTTTAAATTTGCTCTTCCATCAAAGACGGATGTCTTAGGAATTGAAGTGGGTTAACATATTATTTTACAGTAATAAAATTTTATATTTAGTGAATAAATTAAAACAAGTTAATTTCCAGAAGGAGAATTAGTGGAAAGAAAATACACTCCTACTAGTCCAATTGATTAGAAAGGCAATTTCGATTTATTAATTAAGATCTATAGAGCTAATGAACATCCTAAATTTCCTGATGGAGGTAAATTAACTTCTTGGATAGAAAATATGAATGTAAAATTTACTCTATAAAAAAAGCCAGGAGAATCAATTCATATTACAGGTCCTGGAGGAAGATTAATATATTTAGGTTATGGAAATGTTTAAATAAACAAAATGCCATAAATTTATAGGCAAAAATATAAGAAAATAGTGATGATTGCTGGTGGATCAGGAATTACCCCTATGTATTAAATAATTCAAGCAGTCATAAGTAATAATGATGATAGAACTCAATTAGCATTGCTTTTTGCTAATAAAACAGAAGTATTTATTTATTATTAAACACTGTTAGTAAGACATTTTATTATACTAACAGTTAAAAGCATTTTCAGATATGAAAAGGTTAGCTTTGAACTTGACTTTAGATAATGTAAATTTTAATTTTTAAATAATATTAGCCACCACCTTAATGGGTAGGTTTTACTGGATTTGTTACAAAAGAGATGACTGAATAAGCATTTGGTAAATTAGATAATTAGACATTGGCTTTGACTTGTGGTCCTCCAATGATGAATAAGTTAGCAAGAACAAACTTATAAGAATTGGGAGTGAGTAATTCAGATATATTTGAGTTTTGAAATGTGTTGAGTGTCAAATGACATTATAATAAATAGAAATCATATTAAATTAAATTGCTAATAAATTTAGTAAGGATGTGAGAATAGTTTTCGTGGAGAAGGATTAGAAGAAGAGTGAAAATGGAATAGAATTAATATATTATTAGATATATATAAATAATAAAAAGTATTCGTTTTTAAGAGAATTATAGATTTGGATTAATATTAATATATTATGAAGACAATCCTATTGGTATTGTTGAGTGTGTAGATCTTATTAGCATAAGATCCTTGGGTAACCCATTACACAGCATTTACATCAGCTGAAATAAATGATTTAGATGGTAATGATAAAAGTGTAATGATTAGGTTGGGTTGTGAAGAAAGCATTTAAGGGAAATACATTTAGTAAATGTGATAAAATAAGTTTGGTTGGTGGATATGGTGCATTTGGTAAAGGAGCTACAGCATTAAAATAATTAACACTTCCACCTCATTATAAATTAAAGATCAATATATAGTTATGGAAGTAATATTATTAAATAATTAAAATAATAGAATAGATAGTTGGGATAATGAAATAATGTATGTATTAGTTGATGGTTTCATATGGCAAGCAAAATGGCATTATTCTGAAGGAGCAAATTTATGTGGAGCAGCAAATGATTGGAAAGAAGCTTTTTATAATATAGAATTTGAGGTTCCACATAATTCACCAACAGTTAGCATAGTATTGACATCAAATTTAGATGAAGATGCATTGAATGTATAAATATTAATTCATAAATTATAATAGGAATCATGGGCATTTAGAGATTTCAAATTATCATTTTAGAGATGTCATCCAGAATGTTCAGTATGTAGTGATAATAAACCAGATAATTGTTTCTTTTGGACAAATGTAGCTACTAATTGGAATAAATAAATATCATTAGAAGGTTGGACTCTAGATGGAGAAGGAAAAGCAGAATCAAATGAATGTGCAGGAGTATAACTTTTTGGTGGATATGGTAAATTAGGTAGAAAAGCTAATTTATGGAAAAGATTTACAAATTTACCTCCTCATTATTAAGTGAAAGTGAAAGTTTAAATGTGGAAAATAGATTCTTGGGATAATGAATTATTTTTAATGGAAATTGATGATTAAGAGAAATTTAGATAAGCTTTTGCTTATAATGAAGGAGTAGATCTTTGTGGTGTTGATACAGGTGCAAAATAAGGTGAAGGATGGGCTGAAAAGATTGTTAATATTGAAATTAATGTTCCACATAAATTCCCTGAAGTTAAAGTGTTAATGAAATCAACTTTAGATGAACCACCTGAAAATGAATCATGGGGTGTAAGAGATTTCTAATTGTTTGCTGCTTAATGTTTCAAAGGTTGTTCAGGTTGTACTGGACCTGCTAAATCTGATTGTACATCATGTGGTTAAGGATTTGATTTAATTAATGGAGAATGTAAAGAAGGAAGTAATTTAATTTAATATTTTAA
>CAJJDN010000139.1:3010-29454 GCA_905182985.1 Paramecium sonneborni | reverse complement strand
AAGAAAGCATTTAAGGGAAATACATTTAGTAAATGTGATAAAATAAGTTTGGTTGGTGGATATGGTGCATTTGGTAAAGGAGCTACAGCATTAAAATAATTAACACTTCCACCTCATTATAAATTAAAGATCAATATATAGTTATGGAAGTAATATTATTAAATAATTAAAATAATAGAATAGATAGTTGGGATAATGAAATAATGTATGTATTAGTTGATGGTTTCATATGGCAAGCAAAATGGCATTATTCTGAAGGAGCAAATTTATGTGGAGCAGCAAATGATTGGAAAGAAGCTTTTTATAATATAGAATTTGAGGTTCCACATAATTCACCAACAGTTAGCATAGTATTGACATCAAATTTAGATGAAGATGCATTGAATGTATAAATATTAATTTATAAATTATAATAGGAATCATGGGCATTTAGAGATTTCAAATTATCATTTTAGAGATGTCATCCAGAATGTTCAGTATGTAGTGATAATAAACCAGATAATTGTTTCTTTTGGACAAATGTAGCTACTAATTGGAATAAATAAATATCATTAGAAGGTTGGACTCTAGATGGAGAAGGAAAAGCAGAATCAAATGAATGTGCAGGAGTATAACTTTTTGGTGGATATGGTAAATTAGGTAGAAAAGCTAATTTATGGAAAAGATTTACAAATTTACCTCCTCATTATTAAGTGAAAGTGAAAGTTTAAATGTGGAAAATAGATTCTTGGGATAATGAATTATTTTTAATGGAAATTGATGATTAAGAGAAATTTAGATAAGCTTTTGCTTATAATGAAGGAGTAGATCTTTGTGGTGTTGATACAGGTGCAAAATAAGGTGAAGGATGGGCTGAAAAGATTGTTAATATTGAAATTAATGTTCCACATAAATTCCCTGAAGTTAAAGTGTTAATGAAATCAACTTTAGATGAACCACCTGAAAATGAATCATGGGGTGTAAGAGATTTCTAATTGTTTGCTGCTTAATGTTTCAAAGGTTGTTCAGGTTGTACTGGACCTGCTAAATCTGATTGTACATCATGTGGTTAAGGATTTGATTTAATTAATGGAGAATGTAAAGAAGGAAGTAATTTAATTTAATATTTTAATTAGTTAAATGGATGACTTTAAATAGATTCTTCTTTAATGATGAATAAGATTTCTAAGGATTATATGATTGGGTTCCATCTAATGTATTCTAAAATTAAAATGCATTTTCTACATGTGGAGAAAAGAAACTATTTGGTGGTTATTAAAGATTTGGTCTTAAAGCTAAAGCTGAAAGAAATTTCAATCTTCCAAAACATTCTAGACTTAGAATTTAATTCTAATTTTGGAAGATTGATTCATGGGATGATGAAAAATTCTAACTTTTCCTTGATGGTAAAGTAGTCTTTGAAAGATCTTTTGGATTCAGTACTCCAGGTTAAGCCAAAATTTGTGGAGCTCCATAAAGTACTTGGATGACTTACTTTTTCAATGTTGATGTTATTGTTGAACATACCAATCCTACTGCTAATATTGCTTTAACTTCTACTCTAGATTAAGCTGCTAATGATGAATCTTGGGGTTTCAGAGAATTCTAATTACTTTATGAATTAAAAGAAGATTGTGTTGAATTATATACTGAATGTGGATTCAAAGGAACTAAATTTGAAATCTGTAGAGATACTCCTTCACTTGCTAGAGTAATCATTTATTTCTATTTTAGGAAAAAGTCACTCAAGTTAAATCTATTAAAATTCCTCCTGGTGTGATTGTCTAAGGATTTGATGAAGAAGTTTATAAAGGAAAAACTGTTAAATTCTCATCAAGTTAAGATTGTTTAGAGGAAATCTAATTTTCTTTTATTCAAAAAAAGTTTGAAATTATTCAAGCTGATGATTCTGTTTTAGCTGCAAATTTAAGACGTATCAGATTTGATTGATTTAAAATAAATAACATTATTAGTATTAATAAAATTATAATCTATTAATTTATCTCTACTCTTTTTTCTAGAATTTAATTCAATCATAATACCTGACAAATTCTCTTTTAAATTCTTTTCTTATTAATTTGAAATTAAATTATAACTTAGAAATTTTATATTATTTTATTTACTACTTAAATTCAAATGCAAAATTTTTAAACCTCAAGTGAAATCAAGCTTGGCAATCAAGGGATAGATTTTTTATCCATGAATTATGATGCCTCTGAATTTATTATTCTTAGGCACACACTTTTAACCTATTATAGAAAAGTTGGGAAATCTTATAAAATTTAACAAGAAATGCATAATTTCATATCTAATTGGGATATTTATGATTTAATCTTACACCCTTATGAGAAATTTTTAGGAGTCATTCACAAAAGTAATTTCAAAGTATGTTACACAGGTCTTAGATTTTCTTAAAAAAAAAATAAATGGCTAATTTATTATAATTGTTAGCTACTTGATGTTGATAATTCACTCTTTTTTCCTTTAACTTTTCATTTAAATCCCATCTTAAATTTAATCAATACTACATGTAATTAAGCATTATTGGAGGATTAAATTGGACTTTTTCTACTTTAAGTTAGATAAAATACCAAAAAATTAAGAAAATATTAAATTTAAGGAGAAAGGATTAAGTATTTTGATCAAAAAAAACTAATCATATCAATATGTCATAAAAAAATATTTATTTATAAATACTATCATTTTTAACCTTTACATGTATACAATGCAAAATGTAACATTTTTGATATTATATTCAATGATTAAGGTTTGATATTTATATTTTGCTCCAGTGGTTTAATAATATGGGATTTAAATGTATAAAAAAGATAATAAACTATTCAATTAGATCCAATACTTAAGAATCTAAGTGATCAATTATAATTGTACTATTTATAAGGGGTGATAATTTTCTCAACAAATGATAAGACTTTTTATTAATTAACCTTAGATGGAAATAAAAATGAAAAACCAATTAAATTAACAAAAGAGTTTCCAAAATTTTTATCTAATTCAAAAGGAAACATTTTCTTTTTATTAGAGTATCATTAATCTACTGCAAAATCAAATAAATTAAGAGTATACGAATAACTATGAGTTTATAAATATTTATTTATATTTTAAATTATTCATGATACAAGTAGAATAGAGTGTAATAATAGATGAAGATAGAGTTAAAGAAATGATGGAGATTACTTAATGCTTAAAATAAATCCCAATTTTATTAGATCAGAATGTACAATAAAAAAAATATTTCTAAGCTTGTTATGATAAATTCTTGGAATTTAACTTTCTCAAATGATGAAAATGAATAAAAACCTAATAAAAACTAATCAATGTAAATTTATTATCAATAAAATTAGGGAAAACATTCATCAAAAATAGAAAAACCATCTTTATTATAATATGAAAAAAGATGGCTTTTTCAAAGAAATGATTTTATTAAATGATCTTAACTTTTATGATTTAGATTTTGTAAGGTTAAAATGTAATAGATTAATCTTAATTTAAGCTTAGCATTCGAATCTATATAATTAGATAAGCAATGTGAATTGACAGCCTTTAGTCAAAATCAAAGAAAAGGATTTTAAAATGTATGTTTTAATTTGTGAATCTAAGATTTAATCGAATGGATTAATGTCTAACCAAATATTTAATAGCAAGTTTCAACAAAGTGTATTAACTGGTCCTCATAGTTCCAGAAATTTTGAATCCAAAGATCAAACTAATTTTTTCATATCAAGTGAACCTTAACTAGAAGAAAAAAGTAATAAATGGCTTCATAAATATCCGTCTTATATTATTTAGAAAACTGAAAATGTAGAAAAAAGTGAATTTCCAACACTCTTTAAGAATTATTCTTAAATTGGAAAAAATACTAATGATATTAGTTATGAAGATTAATAAATTAAATAAGAATTTTAAACATTAATTAATATAAATAAACTGTCTAAAGAAAATTAATAAAAAAATTCATTCGATAGTTCTATTAATAAAAGAAATAATTAATAAAAATAATCTTTATGTAAATAAAATGAGAATTAATAAACAAAATAAAATGAAAATTAATAAACAAAATAAAAGGGAAGAAGACCAAGTTCGCCTAAATTTAAATTTGTAGTTAAAAATAAAAAATAAACTAAAAATTCAGGTTAACATATAAAGTTAACTTTTGAAAAAGGATAAAAGGTATTTGAAACCTCGTTCTAAAGATTAAATAAAGAAACATCTAAAAGTGTAGATTAACTTAAAATAAATGATCACTTTTTAAAATTGCAAAATGAATATTAAAGAGAATTATACTCAAAACCATTTGAGAATACTAAATATTCTGAAATATCAAAATTATTTAGTCGTTAAACTCCAGAAAGTCCAACTTCCATTTTATACAAAAGAAAAATTAATAAATCAAAACAAAATAAATCATAAAATATTTTAAATTCTTCTAATAATCTTAGTAATAGATCTGATGATAAGTACTCTGCTTAAGAGTTTGATGATAACTTTGAAAATGATGAAGAATAGTTTATACATAAAGTTGATTTATACCAACTTTTAAAAGAAAAAAAAGGAAGTTCTATTAATCAGAATACAGATCAAAATTTTGAACATTTTGAAAGAAATACATTTTCATTTAAATAATAGCCAGATGCGTAAGCAAATAATTAATTAAAATAAGAGGATAGATTGTAAAATAATTAATTTTAAATTACATTTTCACCTCAATAAGAGAATTAAAGATTTTCACCAATCACCAATAATGATGAGAATTAAAAGTTAAATTATCAATTACAAAATAATAATTTTTAAAAGCATGAAAACTAATACATTAACAATTTAGAATAAAATTAATATTAATACTATGAATAAAAATAAATTTAGGTTCCAGGAACAAAAAAATAGCCAATTTAAATAAAACTTAATATATAATAATTTATGAATAATAATAATCAAGAAAAATAGAATAAAATTGACATCTCCTAGCATTCATCGAAAATTGGTAAGTAATTAATTATTATTTAGTCAATCAATCTAATCAATATAGCTAAAGTTTTCGAAAAATTAAAAAATGATTCTCCATATAAAATATATAATTATTATATCTATAGCATATAAATTTTAAAATGAATAAAATCACAAAAAATGTTTTGAGAAATCATTTATAATTTGCACTTCTTCTACATCTTCGTCATCAATTATAATAATATTTTATTCTTATTTCTATATTTATTTGTGTTTAGTTGAATTTTTAATTATATTTGGAAAAAATAACTAATTTTTCATTTACCAAGGGTTTGAATCATACTGACTAGAATCGTTTTTATTATCTTACAACAATTTTTAATTTTCGTTTTAAATTGTGATACCTGAATAGTTTTATTTTTTTTCATCGTGCAATCTTATATTTTCAAGAAAATCTAAGATTTCATTTTAATGTTGTGTTTATGCTTTTTTTTACTCTTCTATTTATGATAATTCAAATAAAGGTAGATTTTATTTGATTTAAATCTATTGAAATTAAGGTAATGTAACATTTTGTAATTGTTGTTCTTTTTTTTTATAATTAAGACTATTTTTTTATTTTCTAAACTTAATTTTAAATTATCTTTTTTTGATTCCAAATTTATTTGACACTATTTTTTTATTAAATTCTACACAATTTTAATTAGGTTAATAAATAATCTAAGAATCAATATACTTCGCTAATTTTGCTTAATCCCAAATAACACGAAATTACTCTGTATATAATTTTGCTGTTTTTGAATCTTTAAATATGGTTATATGCTCAAAATTATTTTAAAATGCTTAATAAGTCCAATTTGCACTACCTAAAATTGTAATTTTTTTATCAATTACACAAAATTTGGAATGCATTAAACCTTTATTTTCAATTAAAGAGATATTTATTTTGAATCCACTCATAACTAAAAGCATGTGAATTGTTGTTTTTTTTCTTTCATCTTGCTCATCTGAATTTTAATCCATAATTAAATCAACTCGACATCCTTAATTTGCTAATTAAACTAAAATTTCAATAATAGTTGAATGAGTCAACTAATAAATACAGCCCAAAATTGTAGATTTACATTTTTTTAATTTCTTCTAAAATCTAGAAAAGTTATCTTCATTTGGGAAAAACAAATGTTAAACTTCAATTTATGAATGTTTATGGCTCATTGATCTTTCTTAATGAATAATTTATAGAAATTATAATTCAATAATTTTGAAAAAAAGATTTTTATAATACTTTCATTTCCAAATTTTAACAAGAATTTAATTTAAATTATAAAATAATGCATATATTTATATAATACTTAATAAATTAATTTTTGAACAAGAAAGAAAAACTTAAAATGATTTTTTTAAAATGAAAAAGAATACAAAAATCATTTGATAAAACATAAAAAGAATTTCAAATTTTACTAAATTTATTTGGACTAAATAATTAAGCATTGTCACATATTTCAATTAATTATCTAAGTTTGCCTTTAAAGTCAGAAATAGATTTATTTTTGGAATTTTAAGAACTAGTTACTATTTTCTCTGGGGATATTGGACTTAAAATTAAAAGCTTTGTTTTTCTTACTTTTAAAAGGAAGATAATGGTTCTATTTTTGGCAAAGTGTAATCTGACATTGTAGTTTTAAGTTTTCTTTTCTCAGAAAATACAATGGAATTAGAAGGAATTTAATCGGAACTAAAATAATGAATTATGAATGTACGAAATTTGAGTTTTTAATTTTTATGATTTTCTTTATTCTTATCTTTGTATTTCTAAGATTTCACTCACATTATTAAGTTTAGAAACCTTCTATACTACATGATTATATTTATAACTCCATAATTCACATATCTGACTAATTCTTAAAACATACAATTACAATTTTTTAATATCAATTACATCTTCTTTTGGTTTTTAAAAGGATCTTTTAAATGGAATTTAACCAGATTTCAAAAGAATACTTTGTGGAATAATTTTTTAATTAGGACTCTCTTCTGCTTAGAGCTTTCTAAATCTTTTTTTATAAAAAGTCTTATAAGTTTCAACTCTATCTAATTAAGGGTTGTCATTTGTATTAAATGGATTAAACTTAGAAATCGTTAGCCTTTTAGACATTATTTTGTGATACAATATAATTTAATTTATCCAAATTATAAATTATATTAAACAAAAATAATTTATTATATTAAAATATATTTTTAGTGCATTCAATCATCTAAATTGATATGATTTGAATGAATAAAAAAAAAGTGTTCCTAAAACAAAATTTATTAATAATAATATAAAACTCATCTTTTACTATAGGAACTAATTTATATACTAAATTTATTTACTTGTATCTTAAAGTTCCTAAAGCAGCTTATTAAATAATCTAATTTTTTTTGTCCATTTTTTCTGATTTTTGTTTATTAAATGGTGGTTTAAGTATTTAATCAATTGTATTCTATTTTTTAAGTAAAGGTGTTTAATTGTAGCTGGTGCATTATGTAGTAATTTAAGGGGATAATTAAGAGAATCTTTTTAAACTAAAATAAATACTCAACAGGTATTTTTTTATCAGGAGCAAAACTTCTTGTTAAACCATATCTATCAACACTCATTTATTGACGAAGTTAACCTAACATAGTTTTTGGAATAGCAATAATTTCATATTCATTCATATCTAATTGATTAAAATCCTATTGCATTCGTAATTAAAATTAATTTGTTTATTTTTTTGGATCCTCTTAATAATAATGATGCTCTGTTTTAATATGATTTTATTTAATAATTTATTATCCAGCATTAGAAAACTTTTAAGCATAGTTTGTTGAATTTTTTTGATTTGGAGAAGTTTAAATATTGGTGAAAATATGAGATTTAGTTTCCCTTATACCTTCAGTGTTGAGACTAAGTTTTTGAAGGGTTGGAGAGATTTCATCATTTGAAGCAAAGTATTAATTATTCTTTGCAATAGGAATTGAAGGTTTGTTTACCATTCCTATTACTCCTTCTTTATTCATCACAGTCATCTTTCCCTTAAAACGAGATTTAAAATCCATTTTATTAATAAAATAATTATAATTATAAGATGAAAAAATAATATGGAAATTCATTTATTTTAGATACTTCAATCGTAACTTAAATTAATTATAAAAGGGCATGAACAATACAATTTATTTGAGTCCCAATACAAAAAAACCTATGACTAATAGTTTTTCAATTAAAACAGATCTATATGATCAAAATTTGTAATGTAATTTATTTCTATTTCTGTCAATTGTTCATGGAAATTAATAACTAAACAAATTATTTATTTCAAGATGCGGAAACAAAGATAAATTTTTATAAATGTTTGATACTTTGTAATATTCTACTTTGCTTACAAAAGTACTTCAAATAGTTAATTAATATTTTACAGAAACACAGACATAATGTTGTGAACACTAATCTAGTAGCAATAATAAATCATGGTATTCTACTGAATCAAAATACACATCTAAATAAGGAAGCAATGATAAATTTTAATCAATGATAAAGAAAATTATAACAACAGATCTAGATCCTTTAAAATCCTTAATCTAACGAGTCTAAGAGTAAAATTAAACTTAGTATCAATCTTCAACTAAGTTTACTTCAACATCTAATGTTCCTAACAAACTAAGTGAGAAATTAATGAAAACTAATATATTGAAAGATCAATTGAAAGAAAAGATAACTAAATTAGCTATGTAGAATAGTTACAACTATTAGTATAAATTAATTAAAACAGAATCTGATGCAACTTAATCTCATCCAACACTTGTAAAAGATACTCAAAGTTAGACAATCACATAATAAGAATTAATTTCACATAAACCAAACAGAATCTCTTTTGGATAACAATAATTGTTCAATAATGTGTCAAATGACGATTAGATTATTGAATATTAAAAAAATGGAAAAAATTAAAAAACTTTAATTGAATCTTCCCCTACTTTTCTGCATCCTTAATTAAATGATAACGCTATATTAACATCAGAAACTTAAATTAATTTATAAAATACTAATATTCAGAACCAAGATTAAAGCAATGATCATCATTCTTTAGATTTAGCACCTGATAAATCCAAAAGATTTCAAGGAACGTTTAATAAAGTTAAAAATAGATAATTTAAAAATAAAAAAAAATCTAATAGTGTTTCTGGCAATGTATCTCCATAAAGAAGTGACAGATCAAATCATGAAGTCATTTCGATCGATTAAATTTAGCATAAAAGAAAAATTAGTATTAATAGTGTAAATAGAAGATATAATATATTAACAAATGAATAGTTGGAATGATTAAAACAAATAAAATTTAATAACATATTTAATATGTCTATTTTTACAATGTATTAATCTAGAACAAAATCAGCTCTATCTAAAGTTTAATCATTTGGGGTTGTAACTTCTACTCCTCTTAAAACATGCAAACCACAATACTAGGATAGACAATAATTGTATAACAATCAACTCATGTAAAAAGCATTGATTCAATTGGGCAAAAAGGCAAAAGAAAATAAAATTAACTCTCATACTTATCAAGTTACTGATACTATTGTTTAAGTAAATTATTATCCTTATCAGGCAAATCAAGATACTACATAATATAATACTGGCAAAAAGTAGGTTTTATTTAGAGGAATTGATTCATAAAGTGATCCTACAAGAAATTTACATTACATTTTCTTATAAAACTAATCTCAAGTTGATGATTCATAATGAAGGCCATTTCATGAAAAAATATTATAATAATCAAGAGATATTCAACAAGAAAAATATTATAGAAGTTCTATACGTGTTTATACGTAGGAACCAAAAATTGAAAGTAATTAAAAAATTAAGAAAGAGTGTTTCTGGCTAACCTGTAGCCAAAGATTCATTTTTATCATCTGATTCTAAAATTGATAAGAAAGTATTCGAATTTGTAATACTAATTTAGTTGAGAATATCTTGTCTTCAATAATTAGTATAAATAAATAAAGGTGGAAAGTTATAGAACTTATGGTCATCTATAGGATTTCGAAATACTGTACAGTAATAAATATTATAATTTATCAAATAACCCAATAAGATATTACCAGTCCCATGAAAATGAGAGAAAACAATATTTATAAAAGTGATATGAAAGGTATATTAACTTTAAAAATTATTAATTAAATAAATTTTACAATATATTAGTATTCAAGAACAGACTATAAAGGATGTGATAATATCAAGATGTCAAAAAGGATAAGCATTAAAATGGATGTTCCTAGACTAACATCAGCTTTTGTTTTATTTGATAAATTATATAAATTGTTAAATTTAATTTGCTTTTTTGTTATAATGAGGTTAATAATAACAAAAACATGTTAAAATAGCTTGGATACTAATTATATTGTCAGAATCCTAAGGTTATCTATTCAATTTAAATATAATTCTTAATGATTAGTTTTTCTTGGCTCAAAAGATAAAATGATTTAGAAAAGCAAGAAGTCTAAAGATTTCTTGAGGTTTCAAATTCTTATTGTATAAAAAAGAGTCGTGATGAATTAATATGTAATAAAAGCTTTCAAAGCATAATTTTTGTTTTGAAGCCTATCTATTGAGTTTTATTAGAATTTCATAAGTGCCAATGGTTGAGAATGCATATTTATACCAACGGAATTGTAATCGGAGAAAGACATTAAATTATTGATCTAAGAGAAGGATTGAAAATAAATGATTAGTAAACAAAGAATGAATGAAAGGGATTGTATGAATAAGTTATGAGATTGTATTACATATTGGAATATGATTGTTCATTGCTTTAAAATATAAAGGTTTAGAAATATTATGAAACAAATTAATTATTTTCAATAAGCATAATTCTTTTTAGATAGGTTAAGCTATTATTTATATTAGATTTACAGCAAGTAATGAACGATCAGTTAGATGAAAAGCAACAAAATAATTATAATCAAAAAGAATTAGCAGACATGCATGGAATCGATTTAACCATAAGAAAAGTAATAAAAATGGATGGAAGCGATGAAAAGGCTAGTAATAATATCTAGATTAATATAGTAACCAATTTATAGTGCAACTCTTTTAGAGTTAATGAATAACAAAAATCAATCATTTAGTAAATTAAGCATCTTGCTCGACAGGGCTCTCATATGTATGTAACTATCAATGTATTTCAATTTTTAACAGCTACAATTGTAGTTTTTAATAATCCACTTATATTTTAATTGCTTCCTTTATTATTATTTTAGTACCGGATATTTAGAGCTTCCAACTTAATAAATAAATCAATATAAAACTAGAAGTAATAAACATGCATTAATTGATGAAGTACTCTTAGAGTAAGGACATTTTCAAATACAATTTCAACTTTAATCCATATATACAACATTTATTTTTTCTTATTATTTTTACTTAGTAAGTTTTTACCGCCAAATTCAATCACTCCACTCATATTCACAAAGAAATTACCACAAGGAGGATAATATAGATTAAAAGGAACACAACCATTGTGGGTAAATGCTTTAGAAAGTCTTCTAAGTGTAGTGGTCTAATTGTATTATAAGAGTGATCAAAAATTAGCAGAGTTTATGAAGGAAAAAGTCTTAATAGATTCAAAAAAAGAACTCAAATAAGTTTATATTAAATTATTAGTTTAAGGAAAAGAAACCTGGAAGGAAGAAAAAAATTCCTGATAACGATTCACCTAATTAGGAATAGACAGAATAATAATAATAATAATCAGGGAATAACAATGTTTATTCACTACTTTAATAAGATGTTCTAGATATTCTAATATCCCCATTAAGAAATGATTTTCCATTCGGTATTAAAAATATTTCTAATCTTTAAGAAACTTGGACAACCAAAGAAATAGCAATATTTGAATGTGGACTTTGCAGATATGGTAAATAGTATGAATTTTTATCCCATCTTGTAAGATATCTACTTATTTTAGATTAAAACTAAGACTGCTCAAGATATCATCTAATTCTACTACTTTTGGAAGTTTACAAGCCATTATAAACTATGGAAAATTAATAAAGCATACTATCATCGCAGTAACCTAAACAACTATGTTTGATTTAACTTTGATCTTGCAATATTTATCTTTAAATATTATATAATTTATAAATATTTATTTATTACTATTATGATGTTTAGTTTTAAGATAATACTAGGAAGAAACTTTATTTCTAATTCTTCTTCTGAATTTTTGTATGAGACATTTTTAAATATTATTATTTACCAAATCTAATTAAATCACTTAAAGTCAATTATTTTCTTGAACTTACAATTATTTTTATTAATTTTGAAATTAATTAAGCTTTTTTATTCTATATTTTATCATGATTTTGGAATATTTATTCATATGACTTATTTCTTAATATCATTTGATATTTTTAGATACATAATTAATTATTTAATCTTCTAAAATTGCAATTTTTTATTATTTTTATATGATTCTAAATTTTATATTTAATATGTACATTTTTATCTTCTAATTTCTTCAAAAATAAACTATTACTGTTCAAGTTTAATTAAATTTTATTTTTGAATTTAACAAATTATTCAAACTTGACTTATAAAATAATTTAAAATCTATGTGAATTATTTTTCAATAATTTTATATATATGTTCGGGCTTTGATCCTGATATATATATTTATAATAATCTTTTTAATTATTCTTGCTCTTATAATATTATAATATTTAAATTATAAAAACAGGTCTATAGTCCCAAAGATTACACTTATTCCTTTCACAAAATTCATTTCGCAGCCTTATTAACTTTAATGCTGTTTTATAAAGTAATCATCTTATCCATAAAATAGGTCATGCATTAAAGGCAATGATTATTTAACTTTGTTTCGAAATTTAATAGAAATTTAATGAAGCTGAAAAACTCTGTGATTAAGCATTTACAAGAGATAAAACTAATTTGATAGTTCTTTGCAGAAAAGATGAGAATTAACTTTGTAAAATTAGCTAATCTATTATGCGAACAATTAATTCAAACATCTTGATATCAAAGTAAGGAAAGTACGAAGAATGTAAAAAATATTTGAAGCAAGTCCTTGATGAAAAAAAGAATATATTTTAGCAAATTACTATATGGGTATTATCATAATTAAATAAATAGGAAATGTTTTATCAGTAAATAATAAAGAAGAGAAGGCTATTTCTTATTATGATAAGTGTCTCTAAGGAAAGGATTAGCTAATTTTACTTTTATTATTTAGGTATATCCTTAATTAGTTTGAGAAGGATGGATGAAGCAAGAAATATTTTTGAAAAAGCTCTCTTAGTGAATAATAATTATTCATCTTCACACTTTCATTTTGGTAAGTAATTATCTATTTTCTAGCATTATCATTAGAAGACTTTAAGTAATTTGATTCAGCAATTTTTCACTATAATCAAGCTATAAAAATCAATCCATCATTTTATCAAGCATATGAAAACCGTGGTAACTAAATTGAATATATTTTAAGCTTTTTTTTAAATTCAAATATAAATAAAATCTATTGATAATTTGGTTTATTGTATTATTTGATCTAGATAAATTTATTTTTGTTTCTATTTCTAAGTAAATTCTTTCACATTGAATAGAATAAAAACATTAACACCTATTATCATCAAAAATAGTTATTTTCAAATACCCGGTCCATCCCTTCAATTGAATAACTAATGTGGGATCTCATTTAGTTAACTTAATTAAATATCAAAAACATACTTTAAATTTATTTTTTAAACTTTAAAAATCTTTAGTTGACTCTATCTTTAAGATGATTGTTACTTGTATTTCCTCGTTCTTATATAATTTAAGGAAGTGGGTTTTAAGCCTTGTTTCATAATTTTTATTTTTTCCCTTTTTGAATATGGTTAAAAATTAAAGATTGAAATTAAATTAATTAATTTGTATTTCGTGGAACTGGTCCTAAAACTATTAACATTAATTTTTGTTTTAATTTTTTAAAAGTTCAGTCTACAATATTTTTTTAATATTAAAATGAAGATAAAAAAAGCAGAGGATTATAAAAATAGACTATGGTTGTCATACAAATTGCAATTTATACATAATGAAACTAAAAGGATTAGGAAGATAAATATTTAGAAATAAATAAAATGAAATTAATTATGAATATTAATTAAGTGAAGTTCCTTGGAGATTGAAAGAGCCTGTTATATGATCAATATTTTAACTAAAATGATAATAATGCCTCCAAAATTAGCACCTGAATAATCTAAAAATTTAGAATGGAATTCAAAAAAACAATTAGAAANTTTATCAGTAAATAATAAAGAAGAGAAGGCTATTTCTTATTATGATAAGTGTCTCTAAGGAAAGGATTAGCTAATTTTACTTTTATTATTTAGGTATATCCTTAATTAGTTTGAGAAGGATGGATGAAGCAAGAAATATTTTTGAAAAAGCTCTCTTAGTGAATAATAATTATTCATCTTCACACTTTCATTTTGGTAAGTAATTATCTATTTTCTAGCATTATCATTAGAAGACTTTAAGTAATTTGATTCAGCAATTTTTCACTATAATCAAGCTATAAAAATCAATCCATCATTTTATCAAGCATATGAAAACCGTGGTAACTAAATTGAATATATTTTAAGCTTTTTTTTAAATTCAAATATAAATAAAATCTATTGATAATTTGGTTTATTGTATTATTTGATCTAGATAAATTTATTTTTGTTTCTATTTCTAAGTAAATTCTTTCACATTGAATAGAATAAAAACATTAACACCTATTATCATCAAAAATAGTTATTTTCAAATACCCGGTCCATCCCTTCAATTGAATAACTAATGTGGGATCTCATTTAGTTAACTTAATTAAATATCAAAAACATACTTTAAATTTATTTTTTAAACTTTAAAAATCTTTAGTTGACTCTATCTTTAAGATGATTGTTACTTGTATTTCCTCGTTCTTATATAATTTAAGGAAGTGGGTTTTAAGCCTTGTTTCATAATTTTTATTTTTTCCCTTTTTGAATATGGTTAAAAATTAAAGATTGAAATTAAATTAATTAATTTGTATTTCGTGGAACTGGTCCTAAAACTATTAACATTAATTTTTGTTTTAATTTTTTAAAAGTTCAGTCTACAATATTTTTTTAATATTAAAATGAAGATAAAAAAAGCAGAGGATTATAAAAATAGACTATGGTTGTCATACAAATTGCAATTTATACATAATGAAACTAAAAGGATTAGGAAGATAAATATTTAGAAATAAATAAAATGAAATTAATTATGAATATTAATTAAGTGAAGTTCCTTGGAGATTGAAAGAGCCTGTTATATGATCAATATTTTAACTAAAATGATAATAATGCCTCCAAAATTAGCACCTGAATAATCTAAAAATTTAGAATGGAATTCAAAAAAACAATTAGAAACTTTAATTTAAGAGGAATAATTATCTATTAACAATATCTATTTTAAAAAGAGATTGCCATTTCTTTTCAGATAACTTAGATTTTTAGGAGGAGATTGGATTAAAATTTTTGGAAGAAAGAGATCGAGCCTTAGAAAAGTTGAATAATTACATGAGCAATTGATAATTCTATAGAAAAGAAAATAAGGAAAATATAGCCACTAAAAAAAAAGGGAAATTAAAAATTTATTTATCTGCTTATTAATAGTTTTTAATTAAAAAAGATCGAGCTCTCATTAGATTTGATTCTTATGGAGAGATAAATTTGATTTTGCTATCACTTCTATTTCAGCGCATGGAATAGAGAGAATTGGAAATACAATTGAACCAGTGTCAAATTCAAATGATAAATGATAAAAGATATTTATTATTCATATTTAACCTTTTATAAAGATTTGAATTAATTATATGAAAATCCTCTATATATATTAAAGCCTCTTGAACAGAGAATAAATTCTTATAAAAAAATCTTTCCCTTTGAGCTCATTAGATCTTGAAATAACGAAAAAGCACTCTCAAAATAGAATAAACAATGCCAAAATTATTAAGGTAATTTATAATTTAAAATTGACATAGAATGGCAATAATTCATGCTTAGATTAGATTAAGAAAGAATTACAATTAATGAAGAAGATTTAAAGAGCTTCAGCTGATTGGCATTATTAATTGATAGTTAAAAAAGAAGTTTTTTATCTGGAGATTAAATGATAGAGAACTATATTATTTTTCAATTCTTTAGTATTTTATTAGTTTGATCTGTAATTTGCCCCAACCTAAAAGATTCATACTGAAATATAGAAATTAATTATCAATTGATCCTAAAGAGTGAACATATTTAATGCATGTTTCAAATAGTCGTTAAGCAACTTTGAGTGTTCCAAAACCGACTTTATACTTTTATCAGCTCCTATCAAAAAGATGCAATAAGGCTTGTATAAATAGTTATCAATCTTTTAATTCGTCTGAATCATTTAATATTAGACCATTCACTTGAAAATCTCTCTCTAACATAACTTAAGATTCATGATAGATTTTTTTACAATAGCAGAATACAAATACTCCAATTTTAAATTAAATAAATACTATGATTTTAGTTAAAACAGCCTTAATTCACTAATTAATGATAGAGATATACACATTTTAAAAGAAGTTGCTATTTCATCTTCTCCTCCTTTGAGATGAAGAGATTAACTATGCATTGCTTAAAATTCACCAATTTTAGATATAAATATCCATTTAGGGTTTATTAATAATCAAATAAAAAAAGTTCTAATATTAGCTACGTATTTAAAAAGATTTTTTAAGCAATTGGCACTATATGTTCTAGACAAATTTTTCAATCATAAGAAGTGTCATATTGAAAAACTGTCTAATCTTTCGAATTTAATGTTATTTTTAAGATTCAGAAACATTTTAAATTTCTAATTTTCGAAGTTAGACAATTAATTGGCATATCATTTTACATGAATAAATTGCTTATGATAAGATTAATTGATTTTTTAGTTCTACTTAACTTTGGATTAAGGATTTTTAAACTTATTGCTATTTTTTATCTTTAAGCAACATCATTTAGACATAAAACTTAAGAAAATCTTTTACCATAAAAAATTCTTATAAAAACTTTCTTAGAAATTTTTTCATTTCCAATAATTAATATTTAATTAAATTAATAACTCTTTTGATTAGAGGATCTAAAAACAAGGATATGCCATTTTGCTAAATGTTATAAGTCAAATATTACGCAATTTAGATCGTTGGTAGATTGATCGATGCGATTTGCTAAACAATCACTTTAAAAAATTTCAGATACAAGATATCAAAATGTATTATTGGCAGCAATATGTCAATTTATTTCTTGCATTATATTAATGAATTTTTCGATAAACTCTATGTTAGCTTTTCTGTAGTTAATTTATAATTATATTTTAATGGGAAAGGACTTGAACTCTTGGAACTTGGAACGGATGAAATGCTTAGCACCTCCAATTAAAAAATCCTTACTTATACTGTAGATGACCCAAGAGAAAAAGAAAGTGAAGAGAACCAGCACACTCCTATCACCTTCAAAAATTTTGCTTCACATACAAATCAATAAAAATCCAATCGAGAAGATGATTAAATCAATTAAAAAAAGGCAAATTAAATGCTTCTTAAATAAATGAATGGGAAAATTTTTCATGTAGATAATTATCTCAAATATAAGGATTATTTGATAAAATATTTATTATCAAAGATCTATTTCCATTGGTAGACTTTTAAAAGAGGATTAATTATTTTATTGAAAAAAGCTATAGCTAACTGAAAGAGTAGATAATCACATTTCATAATAGAAACAAGTCAATTTCAATAGATATAACGCCACTTTTACGAAAAAGAATCAACCAAGACATAGTATATGAGATCTAATTATCTATAAAATAGATTGGTACATTAAGTATATTAAAAATAAGGAGCTATAAGTTGCATTAATACTATATTGTATCTCTTGATAGAATAATTACAGAAGATTATATTTAATAATCTTAAAATTAAACTGTATAAAAAGGGGACCTTTGATTTTATAGAGGAAATTGCCAGAAAAATTTAATATAATTACATGCTTATACTGTAGCTGTTCATCTATTTAAATAATAGTTATAGATGATTTATTTATATTTTGATAATAATCTAAATATAACTATGAGGTAGTAATAGGCATAATGACGCTTAAAATGAAATAAAAGATCGATAGGAATGGTGATGCTGAACTTGAAATAGGTTTTGATGAATAAAAATAGAAAAATGTGTTTTTTACAAAAGTAGAAGAGTAAACATATTTAAGGCCTAGCTATATCTGTAATATAATGCTGTTAGGCTTTTGGTTCATATTAATTTGAGATTTGGAGAAGGAGAGGGATATTTTTTGAGTATCTGAAGAACCAAGAAAAATGATCGTACACTCAATTACTTAAATAAAAGAAATGTGTGGACTAATATGAAACCTAAGAGTCTAAGAGAAAAATGAATAAATCAGTATAAAATTGTTGTTTTAGTATGAAAAAAGAAAATTTGGGTCAGGCTATTTTGACTTTATTAAGTCTAAAAATATTTACAAAATATTTGAACGATTTTATTTGAATTTTATCAAGATAAATACATTAAATTTTATTAACCTATAAATTTATAATCATACATATAATAAAGTTATAATCATACATATAATAAAGTTCTGGTGAGAAGCTAAAGGTGAAATACTTCTCAAAGTATGTGAGTCATACAGTATGCAGAAGCGAAAATGATTTAATGAAGTTTAGAAAATATGTCTATTTGCTCATAATTTCTTGGGCTCAAGCCACTCAACAACAATAAATCTGATACTCTCTTTGAAATTTCAAATATCAATGAAGTTTATTTGTTAAGAATTTCTCGATTCCCAAAAAATTTCCTTCTTTAAGGCCTTTATACCGGCGTAGATTTATTATTTAAATTTTTATAAAAATGTCGCGATTGATGAAAATGACAATATCGACATTGCGGGGAGGTGGTTGTGGAAATTAAAAAGTAAGTCAATACTCTTAAAACATGATGTATGATAAGAAATAAATAGCAAATTTCATCACTAGATTCGATTCCTATATTGAAACAATTTGCTCAAAAGCTGCTGTTGCTTTTACTGAATCAGAATCTTAGGAAATAATAATAGCCATCTAATGGTTTGTTTTTTAAGAGGAAAATATTTACATACTCAGCAAGAATGCTTAACAGGTTATGAACACATACGACAAAATAATACAGGGAATTAAAAAATTATTGAAAAGCTGTTTGATCTACATTAAAACAGATTAGTTTAAATGTTTGCATATTTTATAGATTACAACATCTCTATCAAAAATTATATTTAATTTTCATATAATGAATGAAAGTAGATATATGATTTATGAATTACAAAAGGAAGTTATAAGCATTTCTGATGAATTAAAATAATAAATAGAAATAGAGAAGAACGATTTGATTTAAATTTAAATAGAAATTTATCTTTTCTTAACGAAAACTTCTTTTGAGATCGCTCCAAATAATAGTAAAGAAAAGGATGAAATTGCAAAGGGATGTTTAGAAGGTATAGTTAAGTCGATAGTAGAAATGAAACCTAGTGCTTAATTACTTGAATCATTGTTTAATGGAGCTTCCTTACTTTACAATATGTATACAGTTTAGAAAAACAAAAAATAATATTTAGTTTATTTTTAAATAGATATGTTGTAATGGGAGATAATTAGTTGTTTTAAAAAGGATAAAGAATAAAATCTAGAGGTAATAATCAAACAAATTTAATCGATTCATGAAAATATTGTTAAAAATTAAAATAATTGGAGCTATCATTTTTTATGGATATAAATGATTGCGAAAATTTTAATTTATAATCCTTTAATAACAAAGGAAAAACTATTTTAGATGGCTAGCTCATTTTTTGGAGATAATTCAAAGTAAATATGGAAGGAATATCAGAACAAAGGATTGTTAATTTAGCTGAATAAAAACAGTGATTAAGCTATAATTTTACTTAATTAACTATAAAATAAGGAATTATTTTAACTTGAAAGACTAATATTAGAAGATTGTTTCAAAGAATGGGAAAACTTTATATTGCTTAAAGACTATTTATTGAATGAATATAATTCCAATATCCATTTTACATTGCGCTCTTATTTATAAAGCAAACTTGAAGTAGAAAGCTTAGATCCTTAATAAAATGAAGATAATTTGGCAGTAAGCCAAATCTAAAAATATTTTGATTTTCTTATTTCTAAAAAATTACTAGATTTAATTAAACAAAATTATGAGAAATTAGGAATTGTTATTAAAAGTTATCAATATTTGAAGAAAAAAGACATATAGTATAATGAAGAGATAAAACTAAATATGTAGAATTCAGAAATAAAAAAGATTATTTTCAACTTCAAATAATATTTTCTAAATACTCAAAATATATTAAAATTTATAAGGCTTAATTCAAGGAAATAAAATAGTTAGGTCTAATAACCTTCATAGTAAAATGAGTTAAAAGATATTCAAAAACTTAAATATTAGTTGAAAGTATTAGAATAAATATTATCATGGTACCTTTAAGACTTTAAAGATAAGGTGGATGAATAATAAATTTAATAAATTCAAAATAGTTGGACTAAATAGAGATAAAAGATTGATAAAGGATTAAATTAACTTAAATTGGGCTCATTGCTTGATGATTTGAAAAAGAAGATACCTATATCTCTAGATGAAAAAAGCGCTTCAAGTTTGATTCAGGCTATTGCAAACTCTTGGAAAAAATTAGAAGAGTTGCAAAATTCTTCACTTGAAAAAAATAATAACATAATTTAATTTTTTGAGAACTAAATGAATAATCTTTATTTAGATTATGAAAATATTAACAAAAAACTTGATTAATATAACAAGGATTCCATTTTATTTCTTTAGAATATTATTCAAAACAAGTATTAAATTGAAAAAGCTGAAAATTCTGAAGGATTATTGGAAAGTTTACAAAAATTAAAGATAAAACATTTAAAAATACATTTAAAATTATAAACTCTCAAGTAGTTTTTCTTAGATATATTACCATATACAAAGTCAGGAGAATTAAAAAATCTTTAAAAAATTATAAATTTCAATGAGTTCCTACTTTCAGTAATTAAAGATTACCCAAAAAAAATAGTTTGCTGTAATAGTGATACTGAAAATTTTATTGCCTCTAAATTAACAAACATAGAATTCATCTAATAAGACTATGAAAATAAGTTATCAAAGTAGAAAGGATTAATAGAATATCTTCAATTTCTTTTATTGATAGAAAAATAAACGATTTCTTCGGAAGAAATTGATTTAAGTTTAATTGAGAAGGAATTAGGAGAATTATTCATCTAGGAATCTCCTATCTAAACTGTGGAAAAACTTTTTGAAGATCTGTCTATTGAAGAACTATTGAAAAATGTCAAAGAAGAAAAAATTAATTCCTCTGAAGTGAGATAGCATTAGGAAAAATATGAAAATTTTTTGTCTAACTTGAGGAAAATCAGCAAAAATGAAAATTTTGATGAGAATAAAGTTAAGGAATTAATCAACCAAACAGAAATGATCATTAAAACACTGAAATGTTTTGGAAGGAAAGAGTAGAAAATGTTTAAAATGCTTATGAAAGAAGAGCTGGAAATGTTATAAAAATTAATAATTAAATATCAAGAAGAAATAAAGGCCAGGAATGAAGCAGCCAATACATAAAGTAATTAAAATGAAATTTAATTTTCCATATAAAAGAATGAATAAGAAGAAAAAGAATAAGTTTTAGAAAATCATGAATAGACTGGGGTCAAATAACATGGGGAATTTAATTTTTACTCTAATGAAAACTATAATGCTTACTTAAAATGTATGATTAAGGTGATAAAATTATAAAATTCTCAAATAAAAGAAAAGGAAGATCTTTTAAATAAATTACATGAAGAAATTTTTAGTAGCTCCAACGATCTAAATTAAATCGAAAGATTCTAAGAAGATAAAAAAAAAGAATACAAAGACTTGTTCGAAGATAAAGTTAAAGAATTAATTAAGAACTTTGTTTAATTAGCCGATTATCAAGATTTGTAATAAAAATAATTAAAGGGAGAAAAGGAAGAAAAATTTGAATAATATTTGGAAAAAATTTAATATATTATAACATAATCAGAAAAAAATAATAAAGAAACAAAAACATAAAATATTACCTCTTTTCTCAATTTGTTAAAGTCATATCTTTAAGAAAAATTAGCAGAATCTATTTCTTTTCCCAATACCCTAATCGAATAAGAAGTTCTGATCAAATAAATTCAAAAACTATATTAATATGATAATTCAGAGGAAGAATAAGATGAAAATTCTAATCAACAATTAGACTTATTAGATACTTTAAAACAAAAGTTTAAAGATTTTAGAAACAACGAGGAATGGAAAATTAAATAGGGTTTAGTGTTTGCTATAATTTAGATTTCATCTAATTGCTTCAATGATACAATTCTATCATACTGTTAGAAAACTTTGATCTAATTGTGGGTAAAGGAAAAAGATTATAGAGTTCGAAATCTTCTAAAAAATGAAAAATTAATCAATATGTAAATGCAAATATTGAAGAGGGATTGGCAAACTTAGCACGATAGAATTGCAGGTGAGATGTAATAAATGTTGGATAAAATTGAGATATTGCAAGAATAAATTTCCCATGAGGCTAATCTGAACGCACGTGATTTACAGCTTAAGGAAATGGATAAAACATCTTCGTAATTAGATGAATACATTGAAAATATTACTGAAATGGGTTAATAACTTAGATTGATAACTGACTTTGTTAATCATATCAGAAAAGGGTTATTAAGAATTGAGGGAAAAATTAATGAAATGAAAGTATAACTCAACAGTATGGGAAATGATGTTAAATTTTTGAGAGGAAAATCTGTTGAATAGCTACTTGAAATTAGAAAATGGAAAGTATTGAAAGAAGCAGCCTAGAGAAATGTTAAGTCCATCTATGTGGCTCTAAAAACTTAAGAAAAAGGACAAAAGGATCCAAGTAATTTGATGAATTTAGAAAATTTTGATGATAAGGTAGGAGAAGTAAATGAGTTTTTATAGTAAGAGAAAACAGTTATGCTAATACATGGAATAGCTGGATCAGGTAAAAGTACAACAGCTAAGAAAATAGAAGAATTTATCTGGACATTACATAATACTAATACAAAAATCGGCAAATAAGTACTCATACCTATTTATATATCATTACCTTCTTTGAAAAATCCAGTTTTTTAAGCAGTTGAGGAAACACTTCGTCAAGATGATTATGGTTTTGATGATCTCTAAATTAAAGAATGTAAAGAAAAGTTGGAAAAGAAGGAATTCCGATTTTTATTTATCATGGACAGTTATGATGAGATGAAATTAGAAAATATTTCGAAAAATTTATACTTTCATAATAAACTTTATTAAAATTGGTTTGATCCACTTGTTATTGTTACCACAAGAAGTGAAATCTTTACAAATAATGATTATTAGGATTGGTTTGCACCTTAAGATATAAAAAAGTTCAAAGAAATATAGCTTCTTAAATTTGATTAAGAGTAAACAAAGTAATATTTGAAAAAATTCACTCTGTAAAGTATTAAAATGCTGATTTTTGAAGTATATGAATGGTAAATATCGATTAAAAAAGGAAATATGGATATCACTAAATTTGAACTTTGCTGGGATAAATTATGGTCTTAATTGTTGAAATTTGATGGATTAAACTAGAAATCTGAGGCTCTTTTGAATTAAAAATAAGTAGAAAGCATTTAAGGATTTTTAAAGGATGATGAGTTTATTGCTTTAAAAAGTACTGATGCTCTAAGAAGTTTGAGCATAAATTTATTAAAATTATGGAGCGTTGAAAAGTATGAAAAAATTATGAAGTAGATAAATTTAAATAAATTTGTGGAAACTCCTTATATGATGGAAATAATTGTGTAGGTGTTGCCATAAATAATGATTAAAGCGTTCGAGATAATTAAAATGAAATAAAACTTCATCAACAATTTCTCAAAAATATTTAAAATGTTTTTGAAAAGCAAATATCTAATTAAGATGTATTAATAACGATAGAAAAAGAATATAATAAATGAAAATTAAGATGAAGTTACTCGAACAGATATAGAAAGCTTGGAATAAAAAAATGATTATTATTATTAGATTTCACATAAAGTTTGGGATAAAATTGAAGAGAATCCAAATCTTTATCAACTTTAAAATACTGGGTAATTCGATAATGGGTTGGATTCAATAATTTCAACGATAATCACCTCTGGAATTCTATTACAAAATAACACATTTAATAAAGTTACTATTGAAGATGATAGCTACAAATTATTAATTAGGGATGCATTACTGGACTACAATCTAACAAGCTTTGATTTTTATAGTTAGTTTATTGATTATTACTATTTGAAATAAATAGAAAAATTGAGAAATTTAGGAAAATCCATAAATTTTGATCGCTTTCTGCTTGATCTATAACGATATTCAATTTCACTTGCAACAACGATGAGTAAAAATGAAATGACTTAAGTTTAATATAAATATTAAGGATTATTATATAAAGAAGAAGGAGCAGATGAAATATGGGAAAATAAATTTTTTGATGATGATGCCGAAAATGGATAGTATAAAAAGGATCTAAGAAGTTGTTCATTGGTCTCTCAAAAAGGAGCAAACTTTTCATTCGTACATAAATCTATATAGGATTTCCTAGTTGCAGCTGATTTATATTAACTGTTAGTTTAATCAAAAGAATTAGACATGCGAGCATTGAATGATATCATAGAAGTGTTTTCAAAGAGCTGCAACTAAAAAAAAAAAAAAAATGAAGTTTAGAGTTGTTTAATATTTATTGAAGAATTTTTTTAATCCTCCATTTAAAAATCATTCACTGATAAAATTAAGTTAATAATAGAATAAATACAAAAACATGATTTTAATGCGACTAATTATTCCGATGAAATGCATAAAGAAACGAGAAAATACGTGATAGAAAAAATATCTTAAGATATTAAGATTATTTCATTGTTAAAAGTTTTAGTTCATATTACTAAAATAGATTAACAATTTATTTAAAGTGGAAGTAATTCATTAAATTTCTTAGTTGAAATGAAGGTTGACTTAACTATGCAAAACTTTTCAAATATAAATATTAAAAATACATCTTTATTAGGAGCTAATTTTGCAAAATGCAATTTGAGTGGATCCAAATTAGAAAATGTAAATATAAATGGGGTGAGTTTAAATAGAGCATAATTGATCAATTGTAAGTGGAAAAAATTAAGAATAAATGAAATATTTCAACTGAAAGGTCATAGTAAATAAGTAAGATCAGTCTGCTTCTCTCCTGATGGTATTATTTTAGCATCTGGTAGTGACGATAAGACTATTCGTATATGGGATGTTAAGTAAGGAAAAGAACAAACAAAATTAGATGGTCATTCTGATGCTGTCTAATCAGTATGCTTCTCCCCTGATGGAAATACATTAGCATCTGGTAGTAAAGATAAATCTATCTGTTTATGGGATGTTAAGTAAGGATAACAACAAGCAAAATTAGATGGTCATTCTGGTGCTGTCTAATCAGTATGCTTCTCTCCTGATGGTATTATTTTAGCTTCTGGTAGTGATGATAAGACTATTTGTATATGGGATGTTAAGACATAAAAATTTAAAGCAAAATTAGATGGTCATACTAGTGCTGTCTTGTCGGTATGCTTCTCCCCTGATGAAACTACATTAGCATCTGGTAGTAAAGATCAATCTATCTGTTTATGGGATGTTAAGTAAGGATAACAACAAGCAAAATTAGATGGTCATTCTGATGCTGTCTAATCAGTATGCTTCTCCCCTGATGGAACTCGATTAGCATCTGGTAGTGACGATAAGACTATTCGTATATGGGATGTTAAGTAACGAAAACAACAAACAAAATTAGATGGTCATTCTGATGCTGTCTAATCAGTATGCTTTTCCCCTGATGGAACCACATTAGCCTCTGGTATTAAAGATCAATCTATCCGTTTATGGGATGTTAAGACATAAAAATTTAAAGCAAAATTAGATGGTCACACTGGTCAAGTCAATTCATTATGTTTCTCACCTGATGGTGCGACTTTAGCATCTTGTAGTGAAGATAATACCCTAGGTGTATGGGATATTAAGACAGGTTAACAAAAAGCCAAGGATGGTCATGATAGCTGTGTCAATTACCTATGTTTCTCCCCTGATGGAAATACATTAGCATCTGGTAGTAAAGATAAATCTATCTGTTTATGGGATGTTAAGTAAGGATAACAACAAGCAAAATTAGATAGTCATTCTGGTGCTGTCTAATCAGTATGCTTCTCCCCTGATGGAACTACATTAGCATCTGGTAGTGACGATAAGACTATTCGTATATGGGATGTTAAGTAAGGATAAGAACAAGCAAAATTAGAT